>JAJLUB010000027.1:0-49286 GCA_030564085.1 Nakaseomyces uthaithaninus
GGGAGGGTGGGAGCAGAAAATAACAGAACTATAGAGTGATTACTGTTCTTGATTAACAATACAATAGATGTAAAGAGTCAAATCCGGTCTCTCAAATGCAACTTAAAGAGAATATAGTGATGCAGGTTGTGTGAAAGGACTGGTGAAAGTGGATGGGGACACACACACCAAATGGAAAAAAAGAGGCCCTCAAGTCCCGCTCTGCCCTGTGCAGCCTGCAAAAACGCAACAGACGCACAGACACACGCGCACACACCAAACGCGCATCGCGAAAACGGAGGAAACTGAGCGAGAGACACACATTATAGCTACATACGTAGTGACATGTGTTATAATATACACACATACGAGAACGTATATAGGCATATTAATACATGTGCACTATCACATAATACTAAATACATGTGATATAACGTACAGCACTACATTTGCCACCTGGCCCTCTTGCTCACGGCTGCGGTGGACACGGCATGGAAGAGGGCGGGAGAGATGGGTTGTTCCAGTGCTTCTATCACACCAATGGTGGGGGGGGATTGAAGCTTAAATGCAATTCATAAAGCTGGGTTTGGAGGTTGAAGAAGGGTTCCTCTGGCCTTTGAGTTGCCAGAAGAGCAATTAGCAATTGGCAATTGACACGATACGGAGTAGGAAGTGTATAGGTGCGGACTCTGTTTTTTTGTTCTCTTCGATATCGTAACCGTAAGGGGTTTGAGTGTGTTCTGCAAATAACGGGACAAAAAGAACCTTTGGAGAAAGACAGGCATAAACAAGAGAGGGTAGGAATTCAAGATGGTTTCTCTGGATAGAGCTAAGGAGCTGGTGGAGGAGAAGCAGTACGACGAGGCGGAGAAGGTGCTGCTGGGCGTGCTGAACAGCGGTGACGAGCAGGCGAGGGATGAGCACAGGCGGGACGAGCGTGAGAAGGCGATCTTGCTGCTGGGGGATGTGTACGTGGCGCTTGGTGCGCGCGAGAAGATGCGCGAGTTCATTCCGAGGTCGACGGAGTACATGATGCAGTTCGCGAAGTCCAAGACGGCCAAAGTGCTGAAGACGCTGATCGAGAAGTTCAGCAGCATCCCGGACTCGCTGGATGACCAGATCCACGTCTGCAAGGAGAGTATCGGGTTTGCAAAGCGCGAGAAGAGGGTGTTCCTGCAGCACAGCCTCGAGATCAAACTGGCCACACTGCACTACGAGAAGAAGGAGTACAAGGACTCGCTGGAGCTGATCAACAGCTTGTTGCGTGAGTTCAAGAAGCTCGACGACAAGCCCTCCCTCGTGGACGTCCACCTGCTAGAGAGCAAGGTCTACCACAAGCTGAGAAACCTCGCCAAGTCTAAAGCGGCTTTGACTGCGTCGAGAACCGCTGCAAACTCCATCTACTGCCCAACAGTTACAGTGGCAGAGCTGGACCTCATGAGTGGTATACTGCACTGCGAGGACAAGGACTACAAAACAGCCTACTCGTACTTCTTTGAGAGTTTCGAGAGCTACCACAACCTGACTACTAAGAACTCCTACGAGAAGGCCTGCCAGGTGCTAAAATACATGTTACTGTCCAAGATCATGCTCAATTTGATCGATGAGGTGAAATCTATCCTAAACGCAAAATACACCAAGGAGACATACCAGTCCCGTGGCATCGATGCCATGCGTGCAGTCGCAGAAGCATACAACAACAGATCTCTACAAGAATTCAATGTGGCGCTGAAGCAGTACAGGACTGAGTTGATGGCAGACGAGCTAACTAGGTCCCATTTCAATGCACTTTACGACACCCTTCTGGAGTCCAACTTGTGCAAGATCATAGAGCCATTTGAGTGCGTAGAAGTTTCACATATATCCAAGATGATTGGCCTTGACGCCCAACACGTCGAAGGTAAGCTGTCACAGATGATCCTGGACAAGGTTTTCTACGGTGTGCTAGACCAAGGCAATGGGTGGCTGTATATATATGAGACCCCACACCAAGATGCCACTTATGACTCTGCACTTGAACTTGTTGGCCAATTGAACAAGGTTGTAGACCAACTATTTGATAAGGCCAGCGTTTTATACTAGATTCATATAATTGATATATTGCATTAAATCTCAAATACTATGTGTATGTGCAGAAACGAATCCAGCAGTTTTGAATGTTACCGAGAGCAAAGAAGCAGTTACGATTACTCAAAATTTCAGAAATTTATCGTAGTCATTGAACCTCAAGACAGAAAAGAGACAAACTTGTGATACAATAGTATAGCTAAAGCACCTACGGATAGTCACGAATATGTCTAATTTTGGAAGACGGACATGGGATCGGGATCAATATGACGGTTCCAGTGAGAAGTCACATTTAGAAGAGCTCCGAGAGAAACTAAGTGATGCACAATATAAACAGCTTAAGGAACAATATACCAACTACGATGCACTGATCAAGAGGTCTATGAATGGATTGAACAAACGTGTTCTAGTGGCTAATGTTACCTCCTACAAGAAGGGCCGCCAGTTCGGTTTCTACTGCGACCTGTGCGATATGACATTTAAGGACTCTCTGCAATATATCGACCACCTAAATCACAAAACACATGAATTAAAGTTTGAAGATTTCTTTGGAGAACCCTTAGTAATTGAACAGAGGGACAATGATGACATCCCAATCGCTGAATTCTCGAAACGATATACAGACGATGTCAAGTCTTTTGTCAAGCAACACCAAATTTCAACAATTGATAGAGGTATCGTACGAAAGAGAAAGAAGACAGGTATATCTAGCCAAACTGAAAACAACAGCTCTGAGATAGAAAATCTTATGGGGTTCTCTTCCTTTGGCAAAACGATATGACACCCAACATGATTAAATACTACGAGCGCATGTTTTTTCTTATATAATATCGTTCTATTTCATAAATAAAGTAAATTTAAAATTCAACGATAGGTCCAGACCCAATACTTCTCCAAGTAGTCATGTCAATGTTCCAATTTCTCCATTTCTGTAGCATGACTCTATCTATATTCTGGTTTTGCACGATACCATAAGTGTTAACCTTAGTGTTTTGAGAGGCCACGGCAGCTGATGGTAGGCTTGGGTTAGTGTTATTGAATTTGGCAAACTGGAGAGAAGGAGAGGCAGCTGCAGAAGCTTGTTTGGCGTTCTGCTGGCCAATATCGTTGAGTTTCACCTGTGTCTGCAGCAGCTCGTTCTTGACCTCCTGCAAGTCCCGCTGTGTCAGTTCTAGCATCTCCTTGAACTTCTCGTTCTCTTCCTGCAACTCCTCAATTGTGGTTTCGTGATCTATGTTGGTGAATTTGAGCTTCTTGTTTTCCGCAGTGATCCTTTCCAACTCAGCTTTAAGTGTTGCAAGCTCATCCGCCTCTTTCCCCTTGTTTATTGTTGAGATGAAGTCGTCGCCGTCATTAGCAAACATATCATCCAACCCATCTTTCTTCTCCAATCGGGACTCAGCTTCTTTGATTAGATCATCTACATCATCATGCACAGGTTGCTCCTTCTGTCCTTGCGCAGCACTCCCCGCTGTATCCTGCTCAACAGGTTCCTCAGCAGGCGTGGCATCTTCTGTAATAGCCTTGCCAACACCAACATCCTCTTCCACAGCTTCATTCACCTCTTCTTCTTCAGACTTAATCTCCTCAGCGGGTTCAGCAACCTCAGTTTCATCTTTGTCTTCAACGGTTACACTCTTTTGCTGTAGCTCATCTTTGACCTCAGACTCAACACCAGTCTCCGGCTCATCACTCACTGGCTCAGTAATCCCTTCCTGTGCTTCATCTGCCACGTCCTCGGTAGCCTCCTCCTTCTTCTTGCTCTTCTTGCCCTTCTTCTTGTTCTTCTTTTGCTTCAACTCCTCGACCCGCTTCCTGGCCTCCTCCAGCTTAGCTCTCTTCTCTTCGTCCATGTTCCTCAATGTCTCCCGACCTTATTTGCTGCAAGAAATTGAGACCAATTGCACTATCCAGTGATACCAACTGGTAATTATAGGTTGTGTAGCAACTTCCCTCTCCCAGACCTTTTATTATGCTAATGTGCCATATTTTTTCATTTAGCGTGGGTACACAGCGCTGCGCTCTCGAGAAAAGCCCAAAAGCCTATAAAGAACCACCTTGTGCTGAACTTTGGTGTGACAGAACTGCAACTTCAGCAGATTCCTAGGTTGAAAAGGACACGCAACGGTACCAGAATTGAAGGAACTTTGAACACGGTATATTTTTTTTGCAATGGATTTGGATGTTGAGCGTAACTTGAAGTCTTTGATCGAGTCGACGACGCACAGATGGATTTTCGTCGGTGGGAAAGGTGGTGTTGGTAAGACAACCTCGTCGTGCTCCATTGCGATCCAGATGGCGCTGGCACAGCCCAACAAGCAGTTTTTGTTGATCTCTACGGACCCTGCTCACAATCTGAGTGATGCGTTCGGGGAGAAGTTCGACAAGGATGCCCGTAAGGTCTCCGGGATGGACAACTTGTCCTGTATGGAGATCGATCCTTCAGCGGCGCTGAAGGATATGAACGACATGGCCGTGTCCCGGGCCGGCGAGAACGGTGGGGACGATGGTCTTGGAGGCCTGCTACAAGGCGGTGCGCTGGCTGATCTTACGGGGTCCATTCCGGGTATCGACGAGGCGTTGTCGTTCATGGAGGTTATGAAACACATCAAGAAGCAAGAGCAAGGCGACGGCGAGAGTTTTGACACTGTTATCTTTGACACCGCACCCACTGGTCACACATTGAGGTTCCTACAGTTGCCAACCACACTTTCCAAGCTGCTGGACAAGTTCAGCGAGATCACCGGGAAGCTCGGCCCCATGCTGAACTCTATGATGGGCGCCGGCAATGTGGATGTCACTGGAAAACTGAACGAGCTGAAGGTGAACGTGGAGACAATCCGTGAGCAATTCACCAACCCTGACCTGACTACATTTGTCTGCGTCTGTATCAGCGAGTTCTTATCTCTGTATGAGACCGAGAGGCTGATCCAAGAGCTTATCTCCTACGATATGGATGTGAACAGCATCATTGTGAACCAGTTGTTGTTTGCCGAATTCGACCAGGAGCACAACTGTAAGAGGTGCCAGTCCAGATGGAAGATGCAGAAGAAGTATCTCGACCAGATTGACGAGCTGTATGAGGACTTCCACGTGGTCAAGATGCCACTGTGCGCCGGCGAGATCAGAGGTCTCAACAACCTGAAGAAGTTTAGTCAGTTCCTTTACAAAGAGTACGATCCTGTTCAGGACGGCCAGGTCATTTATGAGCTTGAGGACAAGAACTGATCCAAATTGCGCATCCTGCCCTCATATATAGATAGCGTTATATAATCATCAAATAATCAAATAGAGAACAGGAAATGAAGCATGAACCCCTCTGTACTTGAACCGAGACACAGCAGTTCACATACAATGCCATTTTACATATTGTAGTGGATCGATTAATGCTCTGCAAAATTCAATAACTTTTCCAAATTGGCAATATGTCAATATTTACGTGTTCCGATGTAAACAAACGCCAAATCGGAAGCCTTGTGGGAGGCGATGCAATTCAAGAAGCTTTGGGAAGTGAAGAACAAGGTTGATCTAATTGATTACTGGACGAAAACGTTATATAAGTACAACAGCCAGCAAGTTCTAACATATTTAGCAGTGGTATAGAGCTTGAGATTGAGTAAAACACGCAAATATTTGATACTATTTAACTGAAAGAACAGACAAAGAGGGAGAAAGAGAAAGATGAGTTTAATGGTGAAGAGAAATAACTCGCTAGAAGTGGAGGACGATAACAAACGGCAGCGGGATATCACTGGAGAAAGAGCCTACCAGGTAGTCGCAACTCTGGTGAGCTTGATCCCGGGGAAAGAGCAAACTTTTGAAGTGAAGGATAAGTCGCTGACATCCGTGGGAAGAAGCCGTTCAAGTGATATAGTGTTGCAGGAGCCAGACATTTCCACTACACATTGTGAGATGTACATTGTGGACATGCAATTAGATAACTCCGAGAGGAAATTAATCAATATTGTTGATAAAAGCCGAAACGGGACGTATATTAATGGGAACAAGTTGATGAAGAAAGACTACGTATTGAAGAACGGAGACCGAGTTGTGTTTGGTAAAAGGTGCTCATTTTTATTCAAATATTCAGCTACTACAATTGAAGCAATAGATCCAGACTCCGACCCCATTACTGAGCAAGCCGAGGACACTAGTGCGGTTGTGAAAGACGGAGATTCGGTGTTCAAGAAGCCCCAATTCAGCTTTACCAGTAGTCAGTCACAGGTTAGGAAATTGGCCAAATTGAAGCCAATATCATTCTTTGACAAATACCTACTAGGAAAGGATCTTGGATCAGGGCACTATGCCATTGTAAAAGAGGCCAAAAACAAGAAGACAGGAGATACTGTTGCAGTAAAGATATTTCACCCACAACAAAATGATGATCAAAAGAAAAATAAGCAATTTAGGGAAGAAACTACCATTTTAATGAAAATTCATCATGAAAACATCGTCAACCTGCTCGATAGCTTTGTTGAACCGATCAGCAAAACACAGATTCAGAAGTATTTAGTACTTGAGAAAATTGATGACGGTGAGTTATTCGATAGAATAGTCAAGAAAACAAGTTTGCCAGAAAATGAATCAAAAGCCATATTTAAACAGATCTTAACTGGGTTAAAATACTTGCATAGTCAAAATATTATTCATAGAGATATCAAACCGGAAAACATTCTCCTGAATATAAAAAGACGTAGCTCACCTGAAGAAATACAAATGGGACCATGGGACCATGATGAAATAGATATTCAAGTAAAAATAGCTGATTTTGGTTTAGCAAAATTTACAGGAGAAATGCAATTCACAAATACCTTATGTGGAACACCGTCATATGTTGCCCCAGAAGTTTTAGTGAAGAGAGGTTATTCATCAAAAGTTGATCTCTGGAGTGCTGGGGTTATTCTATACGTTTGCTTATGTGGTTTCCCGCCATTCAGTGACCAATTAGGACCACCATCATTAAAGGAACAAATTTTGCAGGCAAAATATGCATTTTACTCACCTTACTGGGATAAGATTGACGACGCAGCCTTGCATTTAATATCAAACTTATTAGTTCTAGATCCAGAGACAAGATATGATGTGAACGCAGCTTTGAACCATCCTTGGTTAGAAGATATCTCTCAGATCGAAGTTTCCCATGACTTGAAAAGGTTGCAACTCGAGGATAACAAAATTCCCAAAACTTACTCTGAATTGTCTAGTTTACAGTAACTTATTCTCGATTACTGCGAGGTATCAACAGTATTTCTTGGCCAATAAAAATTACTAATAGAAGATCATATCATACTTATGAAATTATTGTCTATAAATTCATTACATAAGAATCACCGTAAGTATTACTACCACTTACCAAGTTGTTCGATTTTTTCTTGTAGTTCCTTTTTCACTTTGACTCTCATATAAAATATATCACAGTTTTTGTTTGAACAAAGGACTTCGTTATGCAGAGTTCCAGCACAACGTTGACACTCAGTCCAAAGACGTGCGTATTGCTCTTCAAGATCCCTGACATCGTATAATGCCTTAATATAAAGCTCGCTGGATCTTGATTTACAATTGCTACAAAGCGGACCTTCTCCTTTCTTCAATGGACTTCGACATCCCTTGCATACCTCAACTTTTTTAATGAATCCCATTAAACCACCCTTAGTATTACCTGTACTAATTTTAATTGACTTAATAGTGAACATATAATTGGCTTGTTTATCACCAATAATGGGAGCAACAATACTAATTATTGGATTTTGCAATTGATTTGTCAAATAATATTTTGAATCGATTTGTATATTATGCTCCAGAACATACAAGGGATCTTCTGCTCTATTGTAAAGTTTGTCATTACCACCAACCACAACATAATCAACACGGTCACCAACATTTGGACCTGATCCATCCCTTTTTTTCATTCTTTCAGCCAAAACAGCATGAGGTTGGGGGTTCGTATAGTTTGGAGCCAATGTTTTTGAAATAATCAATTTTGAGATATCCACACGGTTTTGAAGAATATCGTCAATTGTAGATTTCACAAATTCTAAAGCAGAGTCAACATCTCTATCAATCAAAATTTTCTTCAGCACTTTATTCATGACAATAGAAACCAATGAACAAGAGTCACGACGCACCGAAGCTAGACCCTTTTGATCTAGCTTTTCATACTTATCTGGATTTGTCCAGTAAAGACCAGCATATCGCTTTTTATTAATTAGAAGATATGGGAAATATGCCTTTTCAAATTCAAGGTTAATTGGGTGTTTAAATAAAGTCGAAACAAATGCTGCCGCTTCAGCCCCAAGTGTCATTGCTTCCTTGAGATCGTTTGTACCAAACTTAACCATAACAGAATCTGTATCACCATACACGACAACAGCATCATGCTTTGCGCCATTCTTAATGGAGTATTTCTCTTCGACGGCCTTTTTAGTCGTCATAATCATGACACGCCCAAATGATGTCACTGAGGATGAAATAGCAAGGCAAGGAAGTTTACCAACCGTGGCACCAGTAAACCCATAAACGGAATTAGCAGATATTTTTAGCGCGAGTTGACGACCATTCAAGACATCTCTTTTAAAAGGATCAGTTTCATCTCTTAAGTCTTTTTTTGCTCTTTTTCTTGCTGAAATCAACTCATCAAGAATAATGGGCAAGATTCCTCTCCTTTTCTTAGTCGTTACAAAGTAATCACCATTAGGAGTAATGATATAATCTTCTTCTTGTTTTAGATTCAGGCGATCGACAGTAGCCTTATTACACAAAGTGGTGTAGCACAGATTATGTGCCATCATAATACTTGGGTACAAGGAGTTGAAATCCAGAGTTGCAATTGGTACATCATAATAACCTCTGATCGGTTCAATAACTGTTGCACCTTCGTATTGCTCATCACTTCCATGAGAATGCATATTTGGAATAACAGTATCAATTTCCAAACATTTTCTAAATAATTGAGAAACAACTTTAATTTGTTGACCCCTCGCTAATAAATATGAAAACGGCACACCAGTGACACGAGCCATTTCAGTATAATTCACTAACGCCATTAATTTTTCAAGCAGCCTCAATGGTAAATATGCATCTTTTAAACAATAAACAGCTAATCTTCTTCTTGTTTCTTTATCACCATTTTGAAGGTCAGTAATAATACTGTGGTGAACATCCTCTTTCTGTTCACCCAAAAAGAATGCAGAAACAGCATTCAGAGTGTAAGATCTTAATTTGTACTCTCTCTGAACAAACTGCAAAAGATCCAATTGGAGTCTCCCGTCAATATTTACATTTTTGGTTTCTCTGGTACCATATGCTTTGGATGAAAATATCGATTCCTTGATTTCCTGTTTGACGTTTTTCAATCTCCCAAAATATGGAAACCCATCCACTTTCAAGGCCTTGGCTCTGTTTATCAAATATGGAATATCAAAATTGGTAGTGTTATAACCAATTATAACATCAGGATCAACTTCGACTATAAAGTCACGCCATTTTCGTAGTAGCTCCTCTTCTGTAGGGCAATCAAAAATTTGAGAACCAGTAATGGGCGCACATGTATCTAATGTAAAAACATTTCTAATGAAAGGTTTCTTTTCACCAACTGTATGTACTACATTAGCAATTTGAATAACTCTATCATGCTCGGGCTCTGGAAATATCCCTGGTCTACCAGCACACTCAATATCAAACGACAAAATACGAAGCGGTGCTGTATGAGACCAATCACCTTCAGCTGCGTGTGATATCAGTTCTCTGTAGTTTATTTGAACTTCAAGCTGGCATGATGACACTTTTTGATTATCTGGTACCAGTTTATATTTTGTCTTGGGAAGAGTTAGCCAAGACATACCAACAATTTTACAATCCACCATCAGACGCAAGGTGTAGGCGATATTATCGTATGTGGTAGTACCATTGGCAAACCAGGAATTATAGTTGAAATGGCCTTTCTCAAAGGCAGTTCTCAGTTTGTTTGCAGCAGCTGGGTGTGTGGTATAAACTTTCCAAAACGGCAGTTTTGTATCCCCTGAGTATCCCCAGATAGATTGTCTCTTTACTACTTCAATTGAGTCTACAGCATTTTCGTACATTTCATTCACATACTGCACAAATTTCTGTATTTCTTGTGCATCCTGAGCATCTGCAGAATTTGGAGCGGGAACATACAAATAATGCTTGAATCCAGTCACATTGCAAAGAATAGAGTGCCCCTCACTAGTAACACCAAACAATCTCACTACGCAAGACGTGTTCTCGTCTTTGAAACCATTAAGCATGGCCTGCTCTGCTTCGATCTGTTGGAAAGATATATCATGCGTGTCGGGGTGAAAATCTGCCGCCACAGTTTTTCTTTTATAATTAGACGTATCAGCTTCATCTAGTAGCGCGGACTCGTGCTCCATAAGCGAGAGTTCTCTCTCAAACAAGGACTCCATCTGCTTGCCCTCATTGTCGGCACCAACTGCTCTAAACCCTTGCTGCTTGAACTTGGCAAAATTCTGGGTGGGGATAACCTCAATAGTGGACACAGGCTCGCTCCCTACACTGTGATCCAGCGACTGCACCTTCATTTTCTTCTCATGAATCATGACCTCGCCATTTTCCTGATCCTCTGCCTCGCCGGGTCTCTTCAAAGACTCAGACATTTGTTCCTTATATTGTAAACGTTCTTACTACTTTGATCTTCAACCACTTCCAGTGAACGAGATTGCTAGTCCTCCAGTAAAATAACAATTGAATATCAAAAATTAGCATGGATATGTTAAACGCAGTTGAGAACAACCGCAGAATGCAGCCCAAGTCATCTCAAATTACTAATCTTCGCAGCAAGAACATGCTCGATGAGAGAGCCCTCTGCTGAATGCCCTCACTTCAGACCGAAACGCGTTAAAAATCGATATATAAATCACATTTACCCGGACTTTGTATAGAGACGCGTCAATTCGGAGCAATGGACTCAGAGCTAGTCCGTGGCTCAATGAATTATATAAACGGATGTGACATATTGGTGGGTTCCCTACCAGACAATTGATAATCTGTTACATCTAGGAAGCAATTAGGGCCGGTACAAAGTATTCTGGAAGAGTGCAAATGGGAATCAAGGAAGAATACGTCGCTGCGGGACAGTCACATTTGTTCAATGGGTTCGAGACCTTGACTGGTGCAGAGCAGAGTGTATTACTGGACAATTTAGAGGCTGTTGCCTCCCGTGTAAGTCCACAGAAACTTGTGGATGATTGCCAGAAGGCTATTAAGCTTGCTGATGAGAACTCGAAGAATACGGAGGCCATCCAGCCTTTGCCAACGACGTCTTATGAATCTATAATCGATAACGAGGAAGCCGAGAGTTTGTACTACAATTTGGGACTAGAGGCTCTAAAGAGGAACGAGGTTGGTGTAATTCTATTGGCTGGTGGCCAGGGCACACGTCTCGGCTCGTCGAAGCCAAAGGGGTGCTATGATATTGGCTTGCCTTCTAGCAAGTCTCTTTTCCAGATCCAAGGGGAAAGAATAAAGTGTTTACAAAACTTGGTCGGTAGTGATTGTGTTATTCCTTGGTATATCATGACCTCGAAACCGACTAGAGGCGCAACGGAAGAGTTTTTCAAGGAAAATAACTTCTTTGGTTTGAACTCAGAAAACATTACATTTTTTAACCAAGGGACATTGCCTGCCTTTGATACAAAGGGACAAAGGTTGGTTATGGAAAGTCCAACCGGCTTGGTCCAGTCCCCAGATGGTAATGGGGGTCTATACAGAGCAATTAAAGATAACAATTTAGTAGAAGATTTTGAGAGAAGAAATATTAAACATTTGTACATGTACTGTGTCGATAATGTATTGTCCTTGGTGGCAGATCCAACCTTTATAGGTTATGCTATGCATCATAAATTTGAACTAGCGACAAAGGCTGTGAGGAAGAGAGACGCACATGAATCTGTGGGCTTGATCGCAACGAGAAACGGCCGCCCATGTGTCATTGAATATTCTGAGATTTCCAAGGAATTAGCAGAGTCAACTGACGAACAAGGTTTACTGAAGTTGAGAGCTGCTAATATTGTAAACCATTATTATTCAACGGAACTGTTGAAACGGGAATTGACAAACTGGTGTGATAATTTGCAGTACCATATTGCCAAAAAGAAAATTCCTTGTTATGATAATGAGTCCAGGCAGTTTATAAAACCAGAACAACCAAATGGGATCAAACTCGAGCAATTCATTTTTGACGTCTTCCCAACCATACCTCTGGAAAAATTTGGCTGTTTGGAGGTTCAAAGAAGCAAAGAGTTTTCTCCATTAAAGAATGGTCCAGGATCGGCTAATGATAACCCTGAAACCAGTAGAAACGCTTACATGAATTTGGGAACATCTTGGTTGAAAACAGCTGGAGCAAACGTTGTGGATAATGTAATTGTAGAAGTGTCTAGTGCTACAAGTTACAAAGGCGAAAATCTAACACAATTTAAGGGTGTCACATTTGATACAAGCAATGTTTATGTAGAATAGAGCAAAAAAATAATAATTTTTTTTTTGTTGATCTAGGTCGTATCATATTCCATCCCGACATTAGAATGACAGCATTTATAAATAATTTTATGTTTAATAAGCCATTAAAATAGCACAATTCATATCACTTCACTGAAATTCAGCTATATCAATTATGTATATATAAAGCTTAAAACATGCATACTTTTGAATTCTAAAACTTTCATGCACAAGTGAATTTGTCTATATTGGCAACAGGATATTCATTGCCTATCCACTGAAAGACCTCATATTTAGAATTTAGTCTTTTATTTGTATGCATGCAATATTGATTTCCACTGTTTGGTGAAAAAGAACCAGTCCTTTCCATCTGTTTAATGAAAATACAGCGTTTAACACGCGAGTGTATTAGTGCCATTGCGCACATCGAACAGGGTTCATGCGTAGTGTAAACATCAAAATCCAGACAAAGATAATTTTGAATTTCGGAATTACATTTCCTAAATTCCTTTTCTAATGTGGCAACTTTGTCGATTCCTAGCATTATGCTATGATCAATTGGTAAGGCTAGTTCTTCGTTATCATTATGGGACCTACAATCTGTTGCAATCACATAATTGGTTAGTTCCTTACATTGAGAATGGACAAAAATTGATACAATCGGCAGTCTACCAGAATTTTCTTCGATTTCCTTGCTTTTTGTTGATACTAAGTCAAGATAGAAATTGATCTTTTTCATGTCAAACACAGAATCATTAAGTATTTGATCGTTAGGATTGCCGTTCCACACCAAGGGCCAAAATTTTTGTGACCATTCCTTAACTTTATCTTTCTCATAGGGTCCTTCTCTTGGCACTTTAGTATTAGAGTTCAAATTTCGATACGAAAAATTAAGTAACTCCATAATTTCATTACTGTCATTAGAGTATGCAGTACTGCAGATAATACATTCAAGAACAGGTTTTTGTCCACTATGTTGGACTTTTCGTATTCTCTTGATATGCTGTAACGAAATTGGGTCTTGATCCCTGGTCTTGGTTCGCACAAGATCAATCAAGTCCTTTGAATTTATTGGATCAATTTCAATGGTCCAGACATTGCACAACTCCGGTTCATCATTAGCGGACTCAGATCGTATCTGCAGTAGTCTGTCCTCTACAATGCAGCTTTTAAAGTCAATCTTTGTGCTATTGTTCACCTTCTTCACCATTGAACTTAAAAGAATGAGTGACAGCGTGTTTCAAAGTTGGTGGAAATTGTTCAGAAATGTACTGTTGCTGATTACTTGGAAAGACTAGCCAGTTCGAACTAAATTTCAAAAACGTCATTTGACTAAACTCATCGCAAAATTTCTATCGCATGTGAAAATAAATGAAAAAAAAAATTGATATAATTAAAGTGCGACCTGAAATTATACATTTTGATGCTTTCGATGTTGATTTAACTTCTTTATAAACGCTTTATATAATCATTAATAATTAGTTGCATGTCTATTGATATTGGCTAAGGCCTTTTTAAGCTTATTGATGTTGATCGTTGCAATCTGCTGATTCTAATTCGTACTCGCAATTGGAATAATTTAATTGTGGATCTTGTTGTGCTCTTTCAACGGCGAAGCTTTGAATTATGCTGATTGAATGAAACTACTTTCCCAATTCATTTACGGAAATGATGCTTCACAAATTGAAGATTCGTTGATGCAATTAATGAATGTTCACTTTGTGGTTAAAAATGATGTCACGATACCAATAGAACATGGTACAATTGATTACTCGCTGGGACACAAAAGTCTTATCGATCAGTGTATCGTTCTACTATTGCAGAAAAGACTTCTTGGTAATGTGTTGGTAACTGGTTATAGACTAGCAAGGAATGCCTCGGTTAGATCAGGATTGCATGCTGAAACCCCCAACTCTAGTGTTGCTATACTAAAATCAAAGTCATGGGAACAGCTACATTTTGTTATGGGTACATCAAGATTTTTGGATTTGATTTTTAATTATTCTGTTTTTTGGTACAAGGATTTAACCCTCCTTCAAATAATTGGGAATATATTTAATAAACCAAATTGTCCACCAAATTGGTTGCTAACAAGCGATGACTTACCAACCCTTGATGTTCAAAACTTATTTGTTCAAAACAAAGGATTCCTTTACCACGATTCCCCAAATTTTCAGAGCGATAATATAATATTTGAAAAGCCTTATAGAGGTGTATCATCATCTGAGAAAACTCTACTTTTGAAAAACAAAATATTTGGTAATAATGATTATTTCACTGAATCTGAAGCATCTGCAATATTCTCTGATGAACTGATTAACTCAATTTTACAATCGTTGGTTATGAAAGAAAGAAAGATAAAATACCAATCTATATTATCTAACATTTGTCCTAAAGTAGGCATCAAAGAGATTCCTATTGACAACTCAATTTCTCCAAAGATCGTCACAAAATTTCTTATTGTAATCATAGAAAAACTTGGTATATGCAAGCTTGTTGGTTCAAAAAAAAATAAATCAATTTTGTTCAAATTTATATCCAAATTTTTAACGCTACCTATAAATGGTAGATTGTTCATTACTGAAATTACGGATCATTTCAGCTATAAGAATCTTGAGTTTCAGTGTGGCAATAAAAAATGTCAATATCTTATGATCATGAAATCGGTTCATTATATCTTTGCTAGTTTGATACCAATGGTTGTTAGAACATTTTTTTATTGTACAGAAATTTCGTCTTATACTGAAATCCTCTTTTTTAGAAGAGATATTTGGAATTCAATGACAAAAGATTTCCTGGCAAACTACTTTCAAAAATATTTAATTGAGAATCGTATATGTACTGACCATTACGGATATCTTAATTCACAGTTTAATCATTGCAAGTTGAGAATTCTTCCCAAAAAAGCAGCCAGTGAATTTAGAGTTATTGCTGTGCCAACAAAAGGGAATAACAGCGAAGATAATCTGGCTTATAAGCAAAATCTTATAAAAATGATAGTGCCAACAAGAATCCTCCTCAATTTTTTGAGAAGGCGCCGTTGCACAAAGTTTAGGAAACTGTCTTCAACAGTACAAATTTGTACCTATATGGCTGAATATAAACAACTATTAATAAAAAATTATGGTTGTATTCCAAAATTGCATTTCCTTAAGTTCGATATTGCTAATTGCTACGATTCAATTCCAATAAAAAAATTGATTTCGGTTGTGAAAATGTTGCTGAATAATTCTGAATCAAATAAATTTTTTATTAAAAATATTTCAGCACTCAATATGAAGACAGGAGATTCTAGGACAACACCAATTATTAATGGATCTGTCTTCAAAACCAAGAACGAAATCTGGGCAGACAACTTAGCAACAACTGTGTTGATGAAAGAAGACGTTTTAGATATTCTTAATCATGAAATTTGGAAAACCGCTGTTAGGTTTAGAGGCAAATGTTATCTCAGACGGGATGGATTGTCGCAAGGTCAAAATTTATCAGCAACTCTAGTAGATATACTATATGATGATATGTTGGAGCAATATAAAGAATTTGACGCCTTTAAAAATAACGACAGCCTGGTATTAAGGCATGCAGATGATTTTCTTTTTATTTCAACTGATCTTGAAATAGTTGAGAATCTCAAGAACTTAGTTCAGGGTGGTTTCAATGACTATGGCGCATATGTAAAACACGACAAGGTCATACTTGAGTCGTCAGGATCTCCAGAAATTAATAAAATGTTATTTTGTGGTTTGAGTATCTACCTGAACACATTAGAAATAATAAAACCTTATACCTCGATGAATCAAACTAAGTTAACTGGCTTACTGAATTATTCATTCATTGATAAGGTATGGTCATTATTTAAATTGAGATTGAATTATGGCACTCTTGATTTTCATTTGAATTCACTTCCTGTTATTCTGGAGCAAGTTGAGAACTCAATGCGGAATATAGCCCTTATTATACTTGAGTCCAAACCCAATGAATTTAACCAGGTGAATGTTTGCAAACTTGAAAGACGACTTGTTAATGAAGTGGTAACAAAAATCAAAAACTTCTCATCCAAAGGATACTACAACGATTGTTACATAAAATGGTGCATAAGCTACATAATTCTAAATTGTATCAAAGATGTACTGCTACGAAAACAAAGTTGTTATCGTCGTGTTATTGTGTTAATAAATGAAAGATTACTTCAATTAAGGCCGCACTTGAACAATATACACGATATCAAACTGTGAAGAAAATGCAATTAGTTTTGTGATTGAAGTTATTTAAAATGTCTATATTATTATGAGTAGTTTTTAAGTTTGTTAAAGAAGTAAACCACCACCGAAATTAGCTCTTAAGTTTTCTTGGTCCTTTTCTTTCCGTTTCCTCTCAACTTCCTCGACACCACCTGATTTCTTCAGGCTCGAGTTTTCCACAAAAATACCCAACTCATCCCTGAAATCATCCTCATCTCTAAACTCACGTTCTTTAACCCATAGTTTCTCAGCACGCTCAATTGCCTCTGCCCTGCTCTCATAATCCGGATTAATTGATTGAACAGCCATGAGCATTTCTTCTCTAACTTGGTTAAAAGTCCCAGGTTTTAGAATGGGCAACACAGGATTGCGTTTAGGTTTTGATGGATTCTTTTCCTGTTCTCTGCAGCATTGGTGGATCAACTCGAAAGTCTCGACAGCTTTATTGAGGTCTTCTTTCAAATCAACTATCAAATCTTCCTGAAGCGTAAGGAATTGTTGCTCTTCACAAACCTTATCCAATTCCCTCTCCCAAATTTTCTTCCAGTGAGGTTTTTCTGTGTTGATATACGATTCTAGTTTGTTTAACTCTCTATTAGCACCTTCGAGTTCCTTTTCTACAGAATCCAGTTTCTTTTTTGAAGGTTGTGCACCACGGTCGGCGACATCCTTTCTAATAATTTCTATAAGATCTTGTAAATCGTCAACCTTACTTAATAAATTGTCCGATATCTCTCCCATTTCTGCTTGTGACTTCTCAATGTAAACTCTATTAGAGGAACTATTTGCACTGAATGTCATGGATTTGAACTTTTCAACTTTTTCCAGGATTGCTTTCACACTAGTTTCAAGGGCTTTTTTGTTGTTGGAATAAACTTGTTTGACTATGGCTAATTCATGCTGAACTTCTTGAAGTGCAGCTTTGTCTACCATACTCGAAGATGTAGTATTTTCTTGGGGCGAAATAGAAGCATTAGAGGTGTTCAATTGAATGTCTATAATTTTGTCAATCATAGTTTGCTGGTTTTTCTCAAGCTCCTCTTTTAAAGATTCCAGAATCTTGGAGTCGTTGATAGAGGAGTCGTTTTCTCTTTTATTTGATGTATGCAGCTCGACAACTGATCCTTCTATGATATCACTAATGTCGTGTTCATCTAACTCATGAAATATCTTGAATTGTGGATCCTGAATGTATATGTCGGGGAATGTATCACCTCCTGGTGAATATGCGAATCTTTCTACAAAAAGTAATCTTAGACCAGTCATAGATAAAGGCAAGTTTGTTGAGCATTTCTTCGTTTTCCCGTTCAAACGTAAAAATAAAACGATTTCTTCCCCATTAATTCTAGTTTGACTGCTTGCCGTTAACGTCGAATTGTCGATACTTTCGGTTTGTTCTTCATGGTTCATCCTGCTCGGAACCCTTGGTATGTGAGCTGGTTCATCTTGTTGAGGCAATGGACCGCTTGAGATCCTTTTCATTGAAATAGTCTCAGGTTTATTGAGTGTTTCTGATATTCCATTAGAAGCCAATGCGGCGGCTGTAGCGGCCTCTGTTGTTGATTGATTTGTGAGCTTAGCCATGTGGTATGCAGAATACCTTTTCGATGCTCTCCGTTGTAGATTTGTCCCCTTTTTCAGTTGCGATAAAGCATCACCTTCTTCAGCATTGTTTTCCATTTCAATACTCATTTTTTCTTCTTTGTTATTATAAGTTAATTCATTTTGGGAATCATTTTGAACATGGATTTCAGGGGTATTCTTATGAACGCTAACTTCCGAGGCCATTTTGGGGGTCTCTTCTAGCTTAGTATGCAGATCAGAAACCACACTTGCTACTCTACTTGCTGCGGCACTCCTTTCATTCTCCAACGATATCGAACTGGTAATCGATTGTTGTTTCTTGTGAATTGGTGATTTTACACCACTTGATCTATTCTCCTGTTTCATATTCTTCAAAAGAGCCTGCTTCACCTTCAATTTGTCTAGGAGAGTGACAATTATTTCCCGTATACTGGGCAAATATTTGTTCAAGGTCTCATCCGATGGAGGCTGTCTCAATGCAACCTCCAATACCTTACGTAACGCCAGTGGTACATCTCCCAAATCAGATATGTCCACTTTTGCATGTGTAAAAAACTTTGACACCACTTTGTAGTCGTTTCCCAGTTGCACGTATGCATCAGAAACAACTCTAGCACTGACAGAACCCCGTGACCATTGCGTCAGTGTCTGTAACAATTGTTTTGTAGACATCAGTAGCTTAGTGACCGTGGTCTCAATGCTGGCATGCGCCGATTTACGTCTCCCATCCTCTGACATTTCAAGTAATTGCTACTGTTATGGCCACGCAGCAAAAATGAAACTGTTGTTGATCCTTTTATTTCTCTTAAATTGATGTCTTTCAAGCACAAGTTTGACCTCTTGATTTGTTTGTGATTCTGGAGGCCCCTGTTTTAGATCAAACTGTGTCTAATTCGTTCTCAGTTTCCGATCAAACAAAAATACACTGTTCGTTGTGTCTGTACCTGAGTCCCTTTATTGTTTTGTGGTTGAGGTTTTTAGCAATACTACTTATCATTTGTGCTAAGCGGACCTTGACGTTCGGTTCTGACCAAACTGGTGCAGCGCGCCGCCAAAATTAAAAAACTATATAAGCAAAGTTTGGTCGATGAGCTGAGAACAAAACGTGACGAAGCAAGTCAAGGAGGTAGCAATTGCCTGGGGATCAACTGCATTGCATTGTGGACTTCCCTGTGGTAGTCTGTGATTTACAGCCACTTAGATTGTTAGTGTTTTTAATTGCCGCTGTTTTATGGATGAGGATGAGGTTGTGTTGGGCTCAGAGACCGGTTATCAGGAAGTGCTATTCCATCAAGACTGGAAGGTGGGGGATGACGATGAAAACGGGAGTGAAAGTGCACACCAGGATTTTGGTGGGCTCAGTTTTGGTGAGGCTGAGTCGAGACATCAGTTGAGGGAGTTGAAGGTGGTTTCTGATGCCGTACCTGCAGATGGATTGCGGTGGTCTTTGCGAAAACGGAAGGCCATTCAGAAGATGCCATATAGTGTGGACAGAATTAAGCACAAGCAGTTGCTGCAAGGTTTTGACGTCTCTGTTTATGACAGTCAGTTGGAGCTACCGCCGAAAGACACCTACCATCCCATATCTGATGACTCGGACTCTGAGTCTGATTTTGAAATTAGTGGGGAGATCAAAGACACAGAGGACTTTGAGAATGATAGTGAGAGCTTGGAGATGCCCCACCACGTAAAACATAAACGGTTGTTTTTAGAAGTGGATGACGAAGACGATGAAGAGAATGCGGTAAATGAGGCAGCCGAGGAAATAGTATTTCGGGGAAGAAAACTGAATGTCAGTAGTGGATATAAAGGTGTGCTGCCGAAGTTTATGTGGAAGAGGGCAATGAGTAAAAATGATAAGAACTCTAATGCGTCTGCGAAATCTCACAGCATTTCCAGGACTGATCATCTGAAGGGTGTTGCAAGAAGGAAGAAAAACAAGCATTCAATGCGACAAAGTTCAAATTTCAATGACATAATTGATCCTGATCATTATATGAGCGAAACCGAAAATTTTAGCCCAATTAATATCAATTCCCAGCCAATTGCCGATGCAGAAGAGATCGAAAAGTATTATAACAGAAAGTACGGTGATATCTATCAAGACGAAATTTTACAGGATATTGGGAACAGGTCAATGGAAATGGGACTTGGATTTTCTAAAGTAATTTATGATGATGATGATGATGTAATTAATATTGATAATGATGATAATAATAATGGAAATCATTGCTTTGAATATGATTATAATGTTGATAATGATAATGATAATGATATTAATGATAAAATTAATGGTAGAATTAACAATGCATCAATTAGTAAAATTGCTTATAAACTTGGTGGTAACGGCCTGGATCCCGAAGATGCAAAAGAATCTAATACAGGTATTATTGATAGAATGCTAAACAGACCTGTTTTAAAGGCTTCGGGCAAGTTTGGTAATAAACTTGCCAAAAGAACATCCAAAAATCAACATCCAGGAATTCAAAATTCAAAAAAGAGGACTGATGCGGTCAAAAGGGGGGAAAGATCTCATCATAATCCTAATGCGAAAAGAATTCTTAGAATCAAACACAGATCTGTGCGGAGACCTTCAATAGTTCCTAAGCAAAAGAGAGACAATTCAAGAGGAAATTTTATTGGTAAGCAAACTGATTCAAAAGCTTCAACGAAAGATCTTCCCTTGGGTAATACAGATACTTTACATTTACAACAAGATAAGAAATCGCGTACTACCAAATTGCCATTCGGAATTCTTCCATCTAATGATTCAGTTTTTAAAAGAGGGGTTCAAACGTTTAACACCGTGGTAGAGAAAACAGGAAATGATATAATTCTTCAACGAGGATCTGGAGGAGTCGTTAACTTGGCAACAATAGACGAAGAATTTGTAAACTCACGAGAGATGGCTTTAGGTTCTCCGTTTCCTGCAATTGAAACCCTCTTTTATCATAAAATTGTCAACGTACCAGAAACAATTAAAATTTTGCTAGGGGAGAAATCATTTATACTTTCAAAACTTGATAATAACTTTTTGCATGAAAGAATTGCTGACGTTTTTGCAGCTATAGTGGAAACTGGTGGAAATGATAAAGAAATATTTGACGCAAACATTGGGCTGACATCGATCTTGCTATTTTTGAACATTCCAGGGATGTTTGATATTATTAATGGATTCCATAGGGCCTTTCGATCAAAAGTGGTAAATTTACATCAAAAGTCGAAACCAATTCATTTTTTCCAGCTTATTATGTGTCAATTGATGCTGTATGAGGTTACAAAATATAATAATACGTCCGAGAAACAAAAAAAAATATATTCAAATGTTATAGCAAATCACATTGTGTCTTTTTTCAAGCTACTAGATGTTTGTTATGAGACAATATCATCCCAATTTAGTGAATGCTTCAATGATTACTTGCCTATTCTATCTACAATTGTAGAAGACTTGGATGCGTCACATACCATATGGGAGAAACTGGATAATTATTCGTTTTCTCCAGAAGTAGTGTTTATTATTGTTTCCATTTTTCCTTCGGATTCTCCTCATTGGAAAATTATCCATATTGATAATAACTATAAATGTTTGACAAGTGCATTTAAGTTAATAAAATACTGCAACTCTCATTACAAATGGGAATATGAGCCCATTTTAATTCTGCAACTGAGCAGAATATACAGAGAAAGACGTTTTGAGGATTTTGAAGAAGAATCCATAACAAGTGCATTAAACCATGTCATATCATCTCCATTGTTGAAAATAAAAAAGTTAACGCTTTTCAATAGATACCTTAGTATCCTACAAACCATTAATATTGATGACGGTCTAATAGAAAAAATCACTCCTATGAGTGAGATAGTGTATTCCGATTCTGAAAACATTTTAATGAATAGAGTAAACCTTATTATTGTATTAAGTTGGTTTTCAAATCTCAACATTGAGAAGCGCTTAAACGAATTGTTAAAAGGAATACTTACTGTAAAATATTATGAGGGAAAGTCAGAAAAATCAATAAGATTGATAGCAAGATCTATTTTGGAGTCATTTTTGGCTTTGATACGAACTTTGGCAAAAAGAAATACCAGCATTAATTCTAAAATAAGCATATTTTCTCGATTTTTTAAAGAGTACATTTTAGAGAAACGTTATTTGACACAAATGTGGATTAGCTTTTTGATTAGAGTACAAAAAATAGCGCCATCATTACCAGCGAAAAGTTTACGAAATATACTGAAGTTACTCTTTAATACAATTGTAATAGACGATTCTGAAGATAGGTTTGCTAAACCCAACTACATAATTATGAGTATGTGTGTTGAATGTCTTGAGTATTTTACAGATACTTGGATTCAGAGTCGTTTGTTAGCCGTTGTTGAAAGACCAGCAAAATCTCATAAAAGGTGGATGGATTTTTACTGTGCAATTAGCGAGTATTTGATCAAAAAATCGGTTATAACATTTTGGAATTTTTTTCAATACAATAGCATTGAGAAAACAAATTCTAATTATCTTTATTTTGTCAACAACGCTGTCAGTATTGCAGATAATGAGTCCTTACATTTAATAAAGGAGAGTGTATTTGACACTTTGATTGAGACGTTTTATAAAAGAAAGGATGAAAATTACTTTATTCTGATCAGTAGGATGCTTTCACAAGAAAGCGGAATAAAATTAGAATTCCTTCCATCAGAAAATGAAACACAACTTCGGCAATTGGCCAGGTGGTTGATAAAGATATTATCTAAATGTCGCTATTTCAGGAAAATTAATAATGTACTCAAAGAAACCATACATGCTTATAATAACCAAATGGTATCGGATCACTATTGTTGTGAATTAGTGGATTTCATTGACACCTATTACAGAGATTATCTTGACAATTATAATGATCTTTCAATACTTAAGAGACAATTAGGCATATTAGATACCAAGAATGATCTAACGCTATTTAAGGAAGCATTTTTTGGAACTGATTCTATTAAGAATAAGTTGTTATTTTTAGAACAAAATATTATAAGTGTCTTGGAGGAAGCAGATAATCAAGTGCAGGAGAAATCTATCCTAAAAGAAAAGGTCTTAAATTTGCTGGCTTCTCCACTTGTTAAGAGCAGATTGAAATTTCTGAAAGTTTTAATAGAAAGCAATATCTTCTTAGAAGAAGGCGCCGAGCTAACGTCGAAGTCGCAAACAGTTAATGAGTTTCTACTCAACATTCTAGTGGAACATATCAATGGGAGATTTTGGATCCTAGATAAAGAAGAACATAACGAGCTTTTTGATATCTTCAAGTGCATGTTATTAGCTTATCCTCGGAAGCGTTGTGTTATTTCTAATCTGTTTGTGAGCATGTTTGACATCATCAAAACCTATCTGGATGATATTATATATGGGCAACCACAGTATCGGGAGCTTGCTGCGATCTTAGTAGGTTCATTTGAAAATGAAATACCTAGGCAATTCATGCAAAGCAATATGAGGCATGAATTTGCAAAGCTTCTGCGAGAATCAGAGGTTCAAGTAAGTTTGAGATCGAAATCAGATGAGATTGCACTAGAAAAAATATCTGCCTACATTGAAAGTCATGGAGATGTCAGTAAAACGTGACAAGTTCCCATCCTTATCAAGATGATTATAGACACTGCGTTGTATGCATTTTGTAGTTTTCATTTCAATATGTAATTATTCCATTATATTTTCTCGTTAGCACTGTCCACTTTTATATCCATAAAGTCTATCAAAATCAGGTGATACTAATTTTCCTTACTGGGCAAATTTGTTGCAAGTTTTGCTATCCCGCCAGTATCTGCACCACAAATGAAGCAAGTCTTTTCAGTTTTGTTTCTCTTCAGAAAGCACTTTCGGCAAAAATAATGAGTACAGTTTGTTCTTACTGGTGTCTTGTAATCTTCTTTGCATATAGCGCATTTGAATGGTATATCAGATGTTGCACCATTTTCCGGTTCAGCCTCTTCATCTATTTTCCAGTCTCTGTTTAACGTCCAGCCAGCTTTGAAGTCATCCCGTGAGTGCAAAAATTTGCAGCTATCACCGTAGCCACAGAACCCGGTCTGCTTGTAATCCTTACAAACATCCGGTTGAAAGTCCATCAGCAGTGTATTCCTCAAGTTAGCAGCCTGGTGAATCTTTTTGCGAGAGTCCTTCTCTTCCGCATTCAGAGTATCCTCCTTAGTGGCATCTCGCCGGAGTCTCTCAAGCCTATCAACATCGCCAATCTCAAGCCTATCAACATCACCTCTCTCCGATCCTTCCCCAACACTTCTGTCTAGTCCTTCCGCATCATCTCTGTCTAGTCCTTCGCCATCGCCTCTGTCCAATCCTTCCTTTTCCTTCCGTTCTGACACCTCGCCAGCACCCTCGCTGCCAAGTGGGCCATCACGCCCGGCACCTTTAACCTCTTCCTTCGAGATGCGAGTCAATGTAGCACCGTTTAACGGCTGAATGGGCCTCTTAGCTTGCGTTTTCGCCACGAAACCTGCACTCTCACCAGCACCCGCCGCACGCCGCCTGGCACCTCCATGAGCACTTCTTTTCTTGAACATCGCCTCACAACACTACCGTAAAACAGACCCTACCCGCCGTCTAATCCCGACTAACTTGGCTTTAATACCGCTGTCTCAGCAGCTCATCGCAAAGCTGATGCCTTCACTGCTTGCGATGGGCAGCATATAATGATCATATAAGGGCACTACCTTTACATTGCACAGAAACACCCGCACAAGGTAAAAAAAAAGCAAGCACATGCAATGCCGGGGATAGTGCTTTAACTGCGTAAGCGTGCGATTGTGTCAAAAGAAAGCCTGACTGGGGCTATTTGGTCCATGCATTTCATATGAATTTGATGATTTGTGTTTGTTATGGGGTCCTGCAGTGGTGAATATCCCAAGGTAAAATTACTAGAAGGAAACTAAAGTGATTGGAGTCATTTGCGGTAGGGTGGTTTAAGTTTGGTTGTTTGTTTTTGCTGTTGCTGCATTTGATTTGGTTTTTTGGTTATTCTGAAGGGGGGAGCTGTAGCCTGCTTAGTCGGCAGTATCCGTTGCAAAAGTTAGATTAGTGGTCTTTTCTGGGAGGAAAATATTATTTCTAGGTGCCAGAAGCTTGGGAGATTAGTTTGAGGAGGATCGGTAGATAGGAAAAACAGGGGATAGGTTGAAAAGCATGAGTGACAAGCGAGAGATTCATGCCAAGTTTGTGGAGAACGCACAGCCTCGGTTGGGCGGTGGGACGACCAAAGTCATCTTGAAAGCGCTACATCAGGGGAAGGTGCATGAGGAGGTCAGGGAGGCAAGTGAGGAGGTAGAGATAGAAAGCGATGAAGATGGTGGGAATGGGATGATGGTCTTACCGTCGCCACTGTTGAGCTCAACGCCCCCAAGCGTTGTCAGGTCGATGGTGCGGTTGTATCCGTACCTGAAGTTAGCCGACAAGGCGCTAGGTATCCTCACTTGGAGTGATTTCAGCATTTGGAACAGCATAGTGTTAGTGCCGATGTACATCCTATTCATTCTCTATTACGAAGTTTTTGTGATGTATTTGGGTCATATGGTTGTCATTCTGTCTGTCCTCGCTTTGATGTGGATTTATAATTTCGTTGAGTCCTCTGAGGACGTGCCTATACTGGAGGACATTGTTGTCAAAATGAACAGAGTACAGTATAAGTTTGACAAATTTATTGAGCCGCTGATTACCCTAAAAGAGCAGGACCTGACGAAGTTGTTGCTCGCGACGATCCTGGTGTCGCCTGTTTACGTTTTATTTAGTTGTCTTCTCGGGATACGTTTCATCAAATTCAACGTGGCATCGATAGGAATATTAGTGCTAACGTACCACTCACCGTGGTGCAGGACACTGCGAAGGATATTGTGGAAATTCAAAATAGTAAGGAACTTCATTTACAAAGTGATGGGAATCGAAACTTATGAGGTTCAAGAACCCAAGATTGTCTTTGATAAGAAGTATAAGTTCACCTACGTGTTGTACGAGAACCAGAGAAGATGGTTGGGAATTGGCTGGAATGCAAGCATGCTTGGATACGAAAGAACTCCTTGGACAGATGAGTTTCTCAATGAGGCCTCCAAGCCTTCGGAGTTTCAATTACCCAATAAAGAGTGGAAGTGGCTAGATGCAGAGTGGAAGTTGGATTTAACTAATGATGGTGCAATTGAGGTTGAAGGTGAGAAGTTTATAACTAACCCAGGTGCTAATGACGGTTATATATACTACGATAACACATGGAAAAATCCAAGTATTGAAGATACGTTTTCCAAGTACACGAGAAGGAGAAGATGGATACGAACGGCAGAATTGATTGAAAAGTAAGCTAATTTGGTTTCTTCGGTTTTTTTCACATATGAACTAATTCAATTATTCAGGGATAGTAAGAGCCTTACACACCATGCTTAATTCGAATCCATACTTTTTCAATTTTAATATTCCTCTTCTGTAAAAATTCTGTATTATATCTACCATCGCTTGTAAGTGAGAGAAATGCCTTTCGCTTATTATTGGGTAATAGCCATTCTATGAATTATAATTTTGAGAATGTACAGTTTAGACAAAGTTTTGTAGTATGGGAATTTTACACTCATAACTACCCCACAATAATTTTTGAATTTTACATTTTGTATGTTTAACTAGGGCAAAATAAGATTGCCTGCATTGCTGTACAATCAGTATTACGCACAGAAAGAAAAAATCAACCTATGGAGTTTCAGGAACTCAGCCAAAAAGTTAGTACCAATACAAACGATTGTTGCCTGCGAACTAAAGCGTTTTGTCAAAGTGGAAGTGGAGTGTTATTTCATACCAGTCACTGGAAATGGCATAAAAATCACATTAGACGATATTGATATCTCAATGCCATCGATATATATGGTATATCAAGTACACCTTTAAGGGTGAATGGTGTATCCCGCCAACACTTCAATGTAGATCATTGCAGAGAGTGACTAGCGGCGCCTAACATCAACTCCACTAAAATGTTTGAATATTGATAGCCATGCCTAGTTCCCATAAATATGCTTCGAAATAAGTCCCCTTGCTTGATATTATTAATAATACGATATGATATTAAATTATACAGGTATGTATATTAATGATGACGTTGAAAGAAAACGTTGCTATTTCCTTGCGAACAAAAAGTTGTAGTAGTTAAAAAATCCCAGAATTCTATTTTATATTTTTTATGGTAAAACAAATTAATATTTTAAACTCTGAACTTACAACTTGTTGACTTGCAAAGTTGGTGGCAAAGATTGGATCAACTTCTTAGCCTTACCAGCATCGTTGACAGTCAAGGTGTACAAGTGCTTGGTACCTCTGACCTTGAACTTGGTTTGTCTGAATTGCTTACCGTTCTTGTTCAACTTCTTGTTGATCTTAACGGTGGCAGACTTGACGTCGGCTCTTCTGGTCAATTCCAAGAATTGCTTGATATCAGTAACTTCTCTGGCCATCTTTTCGTTCCTTGTTGATATGCTTCACAGTATGAGACAAGAGCTACGCATTCAAGAGAACCAAACGTTAAATACAATGCATCATAAACAGCTACGAAAGAAATAAGCACTATCGCGACTAGCTATAGCCTGGCCAAACAAGCCTTCCCAATTCCTTAACAACTACCTGCACAAAGCCAGGATCACCCCCCCATACCTTACCCAAACCTCTGTACATAATTTGGCAAAAGTTATCGAGAAACCGATATTGTCCGCCATTCGAAGTCTTCGAGCCTTCAGACTTCATTGTCCACCGTTGCGTCTTCCCTGTACAAGGGGGATCCTAGCCTAGCCAGCCCAGGCTGGGAGCTGCCCCCCCACCAGCCTGGAAGACCCAGAGCTGTTCAATCCCAACCAGGGACCCGAACGTGCTGGGCAGGCCTTAGTGGGGGGCAGCGCTGCCTAATGCCCTTCCCCAACTGCTGAGGACGGAATAGCCCATGGCATTGCATGGCTTCTGGCGGGGGGAGGGGATAACAGCAGTGAAAATCCAGTACAGGTGATGAAGCCGGGTAAAGCGAAACTACAGAAAAGACTACGGCGACAGACATGGAGAAAAAGCACACAAAGTTGCCTAAACAAGATGTTTCTACACACTGGTCTTGCAGAAAAACAAAACATGCACCGTGGATGTCCGGATGTAAAGTAAAACAAAGGCAAGGTTAAAAATATAGCAGTCACAAGGAATACCAGTCTTGTGAGTGAGAACCCGCAAATAGTGTAGTTTCAAGAGCAGTGCAACAGTACAGACAATCGTATTATAGAGAACCTAGGCGTATACAAACTATAGCCCAAGAACTACTCTGAAATGGGGTTGGCATCGAGTTCGTAGCAGTATCTCAACAATATCATGTAATATATTCGTCTTGTGCATTGATGGCAGCTGCTGTCATGTGCTATGCAGATCGCCATCCGACCTCTTGCTGGTAGGGTAAATAGCCAGGCAACAGTTCGCAACCGGGGGGACGTTGCAGGCTTTGACTGAATGAGGCAGAACAGGGTCGGGCCTTTTTTACCCAGCTGCGGTGCTAGATCGAATGGTGCAGGGTGCTGCTGTGTTTTCTGGCCTCTGGAGGCCCACGAACATTGGTCTACGTGGGATCTACGTGGTGGCAGCTCCTAAACAGCATTCTTCGCAGTAGTCTCACCCACCGTGGTCTGCATGGGCTCTTACAGGCCTTACGTATGTCCCTTAGCTCCCTGCGGGGAGACTAAATGCTGATACCCACTTAACATTTCGTGCACTGCGTGTTTTGATCGGCTTAGTGCTGTCGATGCGCGGGCAGCTCTATTGAGGGTCCGATAGTATACGCACATAGTCCACAGGCACAGTGCCGATCCAACTAACACCCCATATGCTTGTTATATATATGAACCTGTGTGCTGATTAGCACACAGCGTATTGGGGGGAGGAATAGCACTCACACCGGTTTGCACTCACAGGTTGCTACTTAGAGAATAACATACATGTCTGGCCTGGTGAGAGACTTTGTCGTTGGGTACATCGAGGACTCTGCGAACAACTATGCGCACGACAACTTCCAGCCGGTAATAGACCCGTACTACGAGCGGGTGGGGCCCAACAAGACCAAGGTGCGCCGGCAGCTTCCGAACAACTACTTCAGCAAGTCCGAGCGCAAGACGTGGAAGAACATCCAGTCCAAGAGCTGGTCGCACGACAGGTCGATGTGCGGGTGCTGCTGCTGGACGGAGTGCATCGGCTGGGCACCTGTGTTCTCGATCCTGCCGGTGATTGGGCCGATCATCATGTACCTGATCCACAACTCGCTCGTCAAGTACGCCGACCGCCACCTCTACAACAACCGCATGCCGCACGGTCTGCGGGCGAAGCTGTACGCCAACATCACGTTCGATTTGTGCATAACGATGGTCCCTGTGCTGGGCTCGCTGTTCTCGTGGCTGAACGGCTGCTCGACACGGAACGCCGCACTGATATACAACCACATCGTCAAGAACCGGATGCAGAACAGCCAGCCGCAAATGGTCTGACTTACATCGCCACGATAGCCTCCCCAGACACAGGGAACACGCCAGGGGCAAGCCTATGTATCTCTATGTATATGCTGACTGATAGCACCACTGTATTAATGTCTAATAGAGGTCACATGAACTGTACCCAGCAACGTTAAAACATGTGAAATAACATCTCCCCCAACGGGACATCTGCCTTGTTGCCAAATAGGAGACGCAGAGAGAGAGACGCAGAGAGACGCAGAGAGAGCAGCGGCGGAAGCAGAGCACCCTCCCACAGACAGGGCCGCACAGTGGGCCACACACCGCAAGGGAAACCGGCGCTCGCCTCTGCTGCAGCGGCCATTACGTCAGAGTCCCTGTGCGCGCTGCTCGCGTCCGGTGAGGCCTGAAAACGGCTTTTTGGGCCTAAAGCACGGCCTATGCCTCCAGAGTGGCCCACGGGGCTGCCGATCCATACTGGGAAGGCCCAATGATTGACACCACCTTTTCTCCAACTCCTTTCTTTGTGATAAGCGTTCTCAGCTTTGTCATACAGGTGGTGTTCCTCTCCCCATTGTGAAGTAACTCGCTCTTATATATTTGTAGGTCCCTCTCGACTGCTAGGAAAAGGTGGTCGAGATACTTGAGCGAGGCACCTGGCATACTCCCCACACACACGTGAGCGAGAGAGAGAGAGCTAATTCATAGCGAGATAGTAATTATACTAGTAATTATACAAGGGAAAGTCAACACAATGGACCCAACCAGAGACCCTGACTTCAAACCTCGAGGTCCGGACGAGAAGCTGATGCCGCCTCCGGACCCCACGTCCAAGATACCAAACTCGGGTCCTATCTCGCCGTACGTGCTGGCTGACTACAACGGGTCGATAGATGCCCCGTTCCAGATGAAGAAGAAGAGCAGCCACAAGCACCACGACCCTAACTACCCGCACCAGCGGATTCCGCTGAACAAGAGCGAGTTCCAGCCGTTGTCGACCACGGGCTCGTCCGAGGAGGACTTCGAGATCGAGGAGGAGGACAGCACCAGCAGCGCGACGCACGAGCACAGCATCGGCGTCGGCGTGCACAAGAACCAGATCGCTGATCTGGAGGAAGTCCCACACGGGATCGTGAGGCAGGCGCGGGTGCTCGAAGGGTACGAGTTCCCGACGCACAGGCTCGCCAAGCGGCTCCAGGACCCCAACAAGATGCCGCTGGTCATAGTCGCGTGCGGGTCCTTCTCGCCTATCACGTATCTGCACCTGCGGATGTTCGAGATGGCACTGGATACCATTTCTGAGATGACGCGGTTCGAGGTGGTTGGGGGCTACTACTCCCCGGTCAGTGACAACTACCAGAAGCAGGGGCTGGCGCCGTCGCACCACAGAGTGAGGATGTGCGAGCTGGCGTGCGAGAGAACCTCCTCATGGCTGATGGTTGACGCATGGGAGTCTCTACAACCTACGTACACCAGAACGGCAAAGGTGTTGGACCACTTCAATCATGAGATCAATGTCAAGAGAGGTGGCATCACGGTGCAACGCAAGAAGAAGACTGCAGACGGGAAGATCGAGTACCGGGAAGAGCAGATGGGTGTGAAAATTATGCTGTTGGCCGGTGGTGATCTGATCGAGTCTATGGGAGAACCTGGTGTTTGGGGCGATGAGGATTTGCATCATATTCTGGGGAACTACGGTTGTCTGATCGTCGAGAGAACTGGCTCCGATGTACGGTCATTCCTGTTATCACACGATATAATGTACGAACACAGAAGAAATGTACTGGTTATTAAGCAGCTGATATACAACGATATCTCGTCAACAAAAGTCAGGTTATTCATAAGACGTGGTATGTCCGTACAGTATTTGCTACCTAACTCAGTAATCCGATACATCCAAGAGCATAAGTTGTACATCTACCAATCCGAGCCAGTTAAGCAGGTTTTGAGTGGTAAAGAGTGAAGCAGTCTTTCAGTGGAAAAGCACAGTATTTTATTTTCTTTCATGAATTCCATTTGCATTTTTAACGCAGCAAGATGTATTATATTGGCATTTATCATAACACATAGAGAGAAGAAATCCGTTTTTTTTATTGTTTGTGATTACTCTTTTCAACGAACAACTACCTTTATACCGCAAACCAATTTACATTTAATGACACCATCAATATCTTTTCTTTTGTTTAAATTTAATTTCATTTATGCGCATCTGAACTTTTTTTATTTCTACCCTTAGGCATCATATAATAGCATAAATAATTACATAACTAACAACATAGAACTAATATGAGATATGAGCAATAACGCTTCAAGATATTTTGAGCCAAAAAAAAGACATTTACGTCGTCACAAAGTGGCAAATAATAGACCATCTTGGAACCCTCTATGCTTACAATTTTAACTCATACAAGAATATGATTACTTTAAGTCATTCTCACTATTTATCGTGAAAAGAAAAATAGCATTTCCCTTTCGCTCGTTTTATCTAGTCAAAGTACGCTACTAGCTTTTTACATTGAATCTTATTTACGAGAATATACTTACATAGATGCAAAGCTGTGTTTATTTACTTCGTTGGACCAACCATGTTTTCTGGAATAACCCATTCGTCGAACTCTTCAGAGGTTAAATACTTCAATTCCAATGCAGATTCCTTCAAAGTGATGTTTTTCTTGAATGCATTCTTAGCAATTTTGGAGGCTGCATCGTATCCTATCTTTGGGTTCAAAGCAGTGACCAACATCAGCGAGTTGTGCAAGTTCTGGTTAATCTTTTCACGGTTAGCTTCAATGCCTTCAACACAGTGGACTCTGAAGGAATGACATGCATCTGTCAAAAGTCTAACAGAGTTCAACAAGTTTGCAATCATGACAGGCTTGAAAACATTCAATTCAAATTGACCGTTGGCACCAGCAAAAGTGACAGCGGCATTGTTACCCATCACTTGGACACAAACCTGAGTCATAGCCTCATTTTGGGTTGGGTTGACCTTACCAGGCATGATAGAAGAACCTGGTTCATTCTCTGGTAAATGAAGCTCACCGTAACCGCAACGTGGTCCGGAACCCAAGTATCTGATGTCCTGGGCGATCTTGAATAGGGAACAAGCAACAGTGTTCAATGCACCACTAGCTTCCACGATGGCATCGTGAGCAGCAAGTGCTTCGAATTTGTTTGGTGCAGTTTGGAAGTCAATACCGGTTTCTTTCGACACTTGCTCAGCAATTAGTTTATCGAAACCTTCTTTGGTATTAAGACCTGTACCGACAGCAGTACCACCTTGAGCCAAAAATTTGAGGTGGTGTAAAGAGTTTTCGATTCTTGTGATGCCGTTAGTTAGTTGCTGAACATAGCCACTGAACTCCTGACCTAGCGTCAATGGAGTTGCGTCCTGTAAATGAGTTCTACCAATTTTAACTATGTCCTTAAATTCCTCAGACTTGGCATTGAGGGCATCCCTCAAACTTGCAACCTCAGGGATCAAAGACTGGGTGATCTCGGTAACTGCGGCAATGTGCATAACAGATGGGAAGGTATCATTTGAGGACTGTGCTTGGTTACAGTGGTTGTTTGGGTGGATCTCCTTTGATCCCATCTTACCACCGATCAGTTCGATTGCCCTGTTAGAGATGACCTCGTTGGCGTTCATGTTAGACTGGGTACCGGACCCGGTTTGGAACACGACCAATGGGAAATGCTCGTTTAATTGACCCTTGGCGACCTCATCAGCGGCCTGCTGAATTGGCTTAGCAATCTTTGGGTCCAGCGTACCCAATTGCTCGTTGACGATAGCTGCGGACTTCTTCAACACACCGAATGCCCTGATAATAGGCTCAGGCATGCGCTCACGAGGTCCGCCGATCTTGAAGTTTTGGAACGACCTCTGTGTCTGTGCACCCCAGTATTTGTCTGCGGGAACGTTAATGTCACCGAATGTGTCGGTCTCAACTCTGAACGCAAGCATGGTTCTGGTGGTAGAAAATGATTTGCTGTTTAGTGCTTGTCTGTAGGCAGCTGGTGTCTTAGAGATATTACTTAATCTCAACATCTCTTGCTTTTTCTTTTACTTCTGGAAATCGAAATGACTTATTGAATCACAGCAGGACTTTCTTTCGAAACACGGGGTTTGAGGACAATTCCAAGCGAGTTAGGGTAATTCCACAAAGGAGGAAAACGTTTATATCACCAATGGGGGGTGGGGGGAGACAATCAAAGCTAATGAATATTGAAGAGAAATCCGGAATATTGATAATAGTAAGCCAGAAGGAGAATAGACACTAAATCAACAATTGACAATGACTATAATTATTCTAGCGAAATCTTAAATTGATACAAAACCTTGACTTCGTAGTACGTTTTGATAAAATTGAATGTGGGGGAGGTAGGGGAATCGGAATCAAAATAATTTTTGAAAGGTATTGTCACTCAACGACACAGCGGTGGTAACTTATAACAGATACCCTCCAAACCCACGCCTTATTAGTCCCAGGGACACAGCTGTGTGTGGGCCTGCTTATATATAACACTCTGCAGGTGACAGCACATCGCACGTCACAGCGTGGAGTAAAGGAGCTCCGAGTAGTCGCACTAAACATTACCCGGGACAGGCACATCTCGAATGTGATTGGCCCGGGCGAATGGAGTGAAGTTTCGTGCTCTAAACCCATAAACGTGAGGCTGGAATTAGTAGACGGACCAACGTATGGTATCGGATAGCGGCTGTGAAATTGGTGTCAAAATTTGTGTTGCCAGTTTCCAGTTCTGTGGGTCGTCAATATCCTTCCTCAGAAACAAGAGCAGAAAGAGAGCATACTCGAGCGGGAATTCTTGACCCAGGAATCCCAGACAAACACTGCAGCGGCATTCCATACATTCGCAAATGTGTGGAGAATGCTATTTGGGAGAATATTCAGAAACACAGTGCAGCAAGAGGTCTCCCTCCAAACCCGTGAACTCTGCCAAATACAAGATACCGCCAACTACAAACCGCCAACAAAAGTATTTCTGTAAAACAAAAAGTAATTGTAAAAATAAAAAAAATGAACGCATGCTGAGGAGCAGGGTGAGACAAAGGGATCTCTCTGAGACCAAAGTGTGCTTCCTCCAGGCTGACTACCGCAGTCACAATACACGACATAATATCGACAGTCACAAGACGTCAAATCAACACACACCAGGCCCCACGTACACTGCAACAAAACACAGCAGCACAGGTGTCAAACCCGCCTTGCCGCGCTCATCTCTCCCCCGCCACATCAGAGAGAGAGAGAGCGAGATATCCCGATGCACGTATTCATCATGTGGACACAGAGTCACGTTTGCTGTGTTGTGCACGACGTGTCGGGGTACATCACCGCAGCCAGTGCGTCACCGCAGCACCAGTTGCGGGAATACACAGCGCGTGGTTGACACCCCCGGCTCGATCCACTTTGTGTGTGGGCCTCCCCCCGCAGGCTCTGCTTCTTTCTTTTATCACCGATACGTTCCGCAAGGGATGTCTCAATGGGGGGGGTGAAGGGACTGCCACTGTTAATTTATTAAGCTGCCATGCACTTACGTTAATTTATTTGACATATTTAATGCTGCTCTAATAACTCTCCCTGTTCCATTACACCACCCAGACTATTGAAACACCAGTAAAGAAACTACAAGCAAAGAAAAGTACAAGAAATGTCTACGTGTCTAGCTGTTACCAAGGGTATTGCCATCTCGTCTCTCGGGCTGTATGCCGGTCTTGTGGCCACGGGAAGTCTGCTGGTTGTGAACGACGAGGTGACGCCCACCAACGAGTCAAAGAGAGCCATTATCAAGACGCTGCTCTGCAAGGTCGGTGCCGGCCTCGGCGTCGTGTCCACCGTCATGTTCGGGATCATCTACGCCTCCTCGCCATCGTACGGCAGGCACCCTTACCTGCTGTACGCGATGCTGACGGGGCCCGCCACCTCCCTGCACATGTTCCTGTCCAAGCGCACGCTCGCCAGGAAGCTGAAGAGCCTGGAGGAGAAGAAGATCACGGACGAGAAGCATTCCCCGGCCCCGGCCACCGCCACCAAGGACGCCCCAGACACCTCCAAGATCTCCTACGCGGCCGCCGCCGCAGTGGGTACCGTCGACGGCGGCGAGCTGAGCGAGTCTGTGGTCGACCTGGGCATCGAGAAGACCATGGCGCAGGCCGAGAGCGAGTTCGAGGTGCAGAAGAAGCAGGAGATCGTGCAGGCCGAAACCACATCGCTGAAACGTCGCTTCATCGCCGCCGCGGCCATCACCATCGTCGGGTTCACCCAGGCAGCTCTGGGCCTCTCAGGCGAAGTGTTGTAAGTAGCAATTCGTTTTCGAACCCCCAACCTCCCTATTGTTTTTCCTCTATATAATCTATCTAACGTTTTATTTATTCTCACCCTCCTTTCGCATAAATGTTATACTGTATAAATGAACCGATATCCAAGTTTTTGAACGTTCCCGCGATTACGTGGGGAAGCAGAGCTTACACAGATGTATTGTAGCGTTGTATTGTAGCGTTGTATTGTAGAGCTGCAACACAGCGTTGTATTGTAGCACTGCTGGCACAGAACAATACCTCTGACATACAGCTGCAACCACAGTGCTTATTATGCTTGCAACAATGGGAAGGGCATCGCAGGGTTTACCCGGCCCAGGCACGGAGCACCCGTCCTGGCCCTCCTCCGGTGTGTGGTGGGGACACACCGTGGCGTCTCTCTCGCGCGAGGTCCGCACCGCGCACATCGCCACAACCAAAATTGTGGGACGTTGTGGATTGCGCCTGTGTGTCCTGCGCCTGTGTATCCTGCGCCTGTGGATCGGGGGGTGGGGGAGTGTGGCCACACTTTCCTGCTGCTCCCTGCACCTCCCTGCAGCTCTCTGTGGCTGTGTCGCGGGGGACTCCCTCGCCGAGACCCACAGCCACTCGACCTTTTCTTTCCCATCCCGGACGCCCCAGGGCTGTCCCGAGGCCCTCTCTCAGCCCCGGCCTGGGGCCAGGTAACGGTGACGACAGTGCCTCCCCCCCCGGTGACACATAAAGGAACCTCGCCAGGGAGATACAAAGAGACACACAGATACAAAGAGACACAGACACACAGACACACACACACAGAGACGCCGAGCCGAGCCCAGATCTACACTTCTAACCGGAGATAAGTTGTCGGTGCGCCACAATTTAATATATACATCTAATAGGATTGGAACTTTCTTTTTACTTGTCGAAACTGTGGAGTCAAGTAGGCCCCCATGTGCATTCATCTTGGATTGTATATAAGAGTACGTAGCAGTGGGTGAATCGGGAGTAGCAGGATGTAGTTCCCCTTATCGAAACAACCAACAACACAAAATGGCTGACTTCCTTTCTCAGCTGAATATCTTCAACAGGGATAACTACTTCTCGAAGGAGAAGGAGGAGACCGAGTCCTCGGACTCGGTCGCTGACTTCGAGCAAGGCCAGCAGTTCACCACGCAGCTGGACCAGGGCGAGAAGCGTCTCGGCCTGCTCTCGTGCATCGGGCTGATCTGCAACAGAATGCTGGGGACCGGTGTCTTCGCCGTGTCCTCCACGATCTACACGCTGAGCGGGTCCATCGGGCTCGCGCTGATCCTGTGGGCTGTCGGCGCGCTGATCGCCCTCGCCGGCCTGTACGTGTACATGGAGTTCGGGACCGCCATACCGAAGAACGGCGGCGAGAAGAACTACCTCGAGGCCATAGTGAAGAAACCCCGGTTCTTCATCACGTGCATGTACGCGTCCTACGTCTTCTTCCTCGGCTGGGCCGCAGGGAACTCCGTGAACACCGCCGTCATGTTCCTGACTGCCGCCGACACCGAGGTCACGAAGTGGAACCAGAGAGGTATCGGTGTAGCCGTGGTCTTCTTCTGTTTCGCCGTTAATTCCATCAACGTGAAAGCTGGTCTTTACTTGCAAAACTTGCTAGGTATCTTCAAACTCGGCATAGTCATTTTCATCTCCATCACAGGCTGGGTGGCCCTCGGCGGTGGCCTCAAGCATGGCTACCAGTCACACAACTTCCACAACGCCTTCGAAGGCACCAATAAAGCCACGGCTTACGGTGTCGTGAACGCATTGTACAACGTCATCTGGTCCTTCGTGGGTTACTCCAACGTAAACTACGCCCTGGGCGAAGTCAAAAACCCCGTCAGAACTCTGAAGATTGCCGGCCCCACATCGCTGATCTGCTTAGCGATTATCTACATCTTTGTCAACATCGCTTACTTTGCGGTCGTTCCAAAAGAGAAGTTGATCTCCTCCAAATTGATTCTAGCAGCAGATTTCTTTGATATCGTCTTCGGAGGCCGCGCTAAGAGAGTTGCAGCTGCCTTGGTTGGCCTGAGTGCTCTTGGTAATGTGCTTTCTGTTATCTTCTCCCAGGGTAGAATCATCCAACAACTAGGTCGTGAAGGTGTTTTACCATTCTCTAATTTCTTTGCTTCTTCCAAACCATTCAATTCCCCTATGATTGGTTTATTCCAACACTTCATTATCTGTATGGTCACTATCTTGGCGCCACCTCCAGGTGATGCTTATAACATTATTTTGAACTTGATTTCTTACCCAATGAACATTGTTAACTTCGTCATCTCTGCAGGTTTACTCTGGATTTACTGGCAAAGAAGACAAGGTAAGATTGAATGGAATCCACCAATTAAGGCCGGTGTCATCATCACAACCTTTTTCATGTTGTCTAACATATATCTGATTGTCGCCCCATACATCCCACCTACTCATGGTGAAAGTGTTTATGAACATGCTCCATACTGGATCCACTGTGTCGTCGCCTGGGGTATCTTTGCCTTCGGTGGCGCCTACTGGCTTGTATGGGCAAGAATCCTCCCAAGATGGGGCAACTACACACTTGCAACGGAAGATGTTCTCGGTGAGGACGGCTTCTGGAGAGTCAAGATCATTAAAGTGCCAAATAATGCCACTGAAGACCACAGTGAAATCGAGAGTATTCAGGACAATCGCGACGACAGCAGTGTCACGAACTCTATTAGTAAAGGATTTACGAAATCAAATGAAGTCAATATCCTTGAGTACGACAGTCGTTCTAATTCTACAATAAGTCACTAATGCAACCCATTTTGTTCTTCAAAATCACGTTCCATATACCTAGTGTGTATAAACAGATTCTCCCGACCGAACTCTACTATATTTCCAACCTCACCATCAATCCTACGAGATGTACTGTTGAAACTTCATCCTAATTTAATACAATCCCCTACATATATCTCCATAACACTGTAATTTTAATTTAGCATTAATAGAAAAACAAATAATAAAAAAACAAAAACTAGTATCGAAAGCAAACAATTACAAAAGAAAACCACCTTCAATGATCCTTTCAAGAAAGCACCAAGTTGACAACCGTATGTGCCAAGTGTCCTATCGAACTACAACTGAAAATAAACATCTAGTCGTAGCTTTATATCTAAATCTCTATAACTATACATGTGACTTGAAAGTCCCAATGCGCTTCTTCATTCTGTTGTGCCCTTGGCGTATTTTTCCCTCCCACAACGCGCGTCTTCTTTGTCCTTAACTAAAGACTGGGGAGGCGATTCTCAGTAACCAAAAAAATTAAAAAAAAATAAAAATCGAAAAGTGAAAAATTAGAACTGGAAGACGTCTTAAAGAAATATATCTCGACGAAAACATCGAATTTTGACGGACAGAAAAAGAGATACAAGCAGCAGAGACTACCTGTATCGTTTGGTTTACTTTTCTGAGAGGTTACGTTGTTTCGCTTTGTTAGCCACACCAAGAACGCGAATTTTTTCTATCAGGGCATCACTATTTTTTCTTTGTTTTCATTTTCCGCTGGCAACACTAACTAAGCGCCATAATACAAAGAGAAGGAAATCACTGTGTTTCCCACGCTGGAGATAAACTAGAATCGATCCTTTGATTAGTGGCCAAGACGAAAATTTGCATTTTGAACAAACTTGGAGGGAAACTGATAACTGTTATGAGTGAAAAGGCCAAGGATAAGGATGTATACGCCCATATACGACCGGAGTATGAAAAACTGTACAATATAACGGATAAGGATGGAATAAACATATCACCGGTATTTACTGTTTTGCCGCCAAAGAAAGAATACCCAGACTACTATGCAGTTATTAGGAATCCAATTTCTTTGAATACTTTGAAAAAGAGGCTATTTCATTATAGCAGTGTTCAAAAATTTATTGATGATCTAGCACAGATACCTTGGAATGCCAAAACTTACAACACCAGAGACTCAGAGATTTTCCGCTATGCTCTTATTTTCGAGAAGTTTGTAAAGGAAACTACTTTCCCGAATTTGAAAAAGCGTTGCCCAGAACTTGAATATACAAACTTGGGTCCATTACCGGATGAGCCAGGCTATAAGAAGTTCCAAGAAGAATTAGAACGAAGAGAGAAAGAGAAGGAACTGAAATTGAGTACAACTGAAGAGTCGGACACACCGAATGGTAAAATCCCTAAAATTATTTTGCGAAAAAAGGTCAATGGAAAAGAATCCTCTGTTGATTACACTGACAATCACACTGAAACAGGCGATGATGTTGTAACCGATCATGATAAAACTGAAGCGACTACGGATGGTGCCTATCTGGATAAACGTCCATATAGACAGAGAACAATCGCGTCTAATCTATCTTCACCCTCTGGATCACCACAGCCAATACATTTAAGATCAGCACTGAAACAAGGTAAAAAGTACGTGAAGCGTGGTAGACCACCTATTATTGATCTACCTCATGTCCAGCGAATTAAAAATGTTCTCAAGTTCTTGAGAAAAGATTTAGATGAGAGACGTCGCCCGATTATTGATTACTTTGAAAAGATTCCAGACAAGAATTATGACCCGCAATACTATTCCATAATAGCTAATCCAATATCTTTGGAAGATATTAAGAAAAAAGTTAAAACAAGAAAGTACAAATCCTTTACAATATTTCAAGAAGATATACTTTTGATGCTTTCAAACTACAGAACCTATCATAGAAAAAATCCATTAGAATTAAAAAAATCCATAATACTTGAAAAATCGTTTCACGAACTTGCCCAATATGAATTGTCAAAACCAGACTCTGATTATATGCCTGAGGGTGATTTTAGGTGCCCATTAGATGAGATAGTTAAGGATGGAGTAACATATCAAGTTGGAGATTGGGTGTTGCTGAAGAATAGAAATGACGAAAATAACCCAATAGTTGGACAAATATTTAAACTATGGACTGAAGGAACAGCAGGTACTAAATGGCTTAATGCATGCTGGTATTTCAGACCGGAACAAACAGTACACAGAGCGGACAGATTATTTTATAAGACAGAAGTTGTTAAATCTGGTCAATATAGAGATCATAAAGTATCAGATATTGAAGGTAAGTGTTACGTTGTACATTTCACAAGATTCCAAAGAGGTAATCCTGATATTAACTTAGAAGGACCACTGTTTGTATGTGAATATCGTTATAATGAGTCTGAGAAAGTGTTCAACAAAATTAGAACTTGGAGGGCTTGTCTACCGGAGGAAATACGTGATGTTGAGGAACAGACTATTCCAGTTCCAGGTCGGAAATTCTTTAAGTATCCATCACCGATCAAGCATTTGTTGGCTCCTAATGCAACTGTCCATGACCCAATGCCCGATCCAACTCTTGGTGATCCGAGGGCACCTCCAGTTGTAGGTGCAGTATATTTAAGACCAAAGTTAGACCGAGATGATCTGGGTGAGTATTCCACATCAGACGATTGCCCGAGATATATCATACGACCCAATGACCCAAAAACTCAAATAGATGGGAAAATTGAGAATGAAACAGGAACGATGATAACTAGCACATCTACAGCGAAGGCCATCCCTACAATCAATTACACTGCACCAAAGCTCCAACCATTCAATCAAAATAAGGTTAACAACTACAACAATATACAAAACAACAAACCCCAAACTCCTTATTCATTATCCTTAGCGAAAGACAATGTAGTGATACCAAATTTAAGAAGAAAAGACGGCCCAATTACTATATCTGACTTACACAGCCGGAATGTTGCCAAATATATTGCAAAACTAAGGGAAAGAGAAATTGACAACTTATTGGAAGCTGCTAAGTATTGTCGTTCAACAACCGTTAACAAAATTAACTGTGAAGTAATGGCGGAAAGGAATGTAGGGCAAATAACCTCTGTATGCAATGCTTTCAAATTGCCTTTGGCAATAAAAAAAAACATTGAGCTTTTGCATAGAACTGACATTGCGAGTCAACTCAGACGGGAAGAGGATCGAAGCATGTTAAAAAAGAGAATGCGGGAGGACATTATTTGGTATCGTGCTCCAGGAATTGCAGTCCCACAAAGAATAGTGGATCTAAGTTATCAAATTGGGGACAAACTAAACATATTGAAAGACCCCGCTAACAACTTGGATTATGACGAATTCGATGAAGTCATACCAATTGTCCGGAAACGATCGAAACGTGGTTCCAGAAGAGCCCCAGAACCAGAGATAGAAGAGCCTCTCATCCCCGATACGTCTGCTCACGAGGAAGATAAAGAGGAAACCAATGTGACAAACCTACAGACAAGCACCCTTCAATCCATAAAGCCTTCAGTCCTATTCATGTCTCATAAGTTGAACAAATCAGATCAAGCACGTGAATCACGTACGTGTTAAGGGCTTGTTGCACTCTGATCCTGTGATGACCAAAGAAGTCAAGAAATTCATTTTATGTAAATTCGGATTCAAAGATAAAAGAAAAGATGCTGAAAAAAATGGAAGTCTCTGAATTAAAGGGTTTAATGCGATTGAATCCTCTCCACTATTGGTTCGCACCAATGGTTGCGAGCAATGTAGGTGGAACTACAATTTCTTGCTCTGGAGGTATTTCCTCTACGAAGCAGTTCTGTTTGAGAGAGCATCGGTGTGCTATTTTCAAGTTGGAACTGCTTCATTGTATTATTAACGAATTATAACAGAGTTAATCCTCGCTGACATACTTTTTTTTTACCCTCCTCTTCACTGAGTTCTTTGAACAGTGACTGCCATCTAATTTAATTTCATTAGTAGATAATTTTCAATTGTGATATTTCTGATTCATTTCATTTTATCACAAATATTATATATAAACTTGTAATATTGATACTTTTAAAGTGCGTTTCTTGTTAGTTAGGTCGAAATTTCACTAACGTTTTTTTCCCTCAATTGTTTGACTCCTATTGTTAGGTAATTTTTTATTTTCAACTTAGAAGCAGGCTGCCTAGATAACACTTCTACACGATAAGGATTACTTTGAATTGACTCAATTCTAAGTATATTTGAGAAACTAAGGAATTCAGCTATTCAAAGCAAGAAACCAAGAAAACAAGCACGATCATGTCTGGTTTTGATTCTTATTCCACTCCGCTATCCTCCAGATATGCGTCTAAGGAGATGTCTGCTATCTTCTCTCAAAGAAACAGATTCTCGACTTGGAGAAAGCTGTGGCTGAATTTGGCCATTGCTGAACAGGAACTAGGCTTGGATGTCATTACTGATGAGGCCATCGAGCAAATGAAATCTCATTTGACCATCACTGATGAGGAAATCGGCAAAGCAAGTGAACAGGAGGCCATTGTCAGACATGATGTCATGGCTCATGTTCATACTTTCGGAGAGACATGTCCTGCCGCCGCTGGTATCATCCACTTGGGTGCTACCTCATGCTATGTCACTGACAATGCGGATTTGATCTTTTTAAGGGATGCTTACGACATTGTTATTCCAAAACTTGTTAACGTCATCAACCGTCTAGCTAAATTTGCTCTCGAGTACAAGGACTTGCCGGTTTTGGGCTGGACCCATTTCCAACCTGCCCAATTGACCACCTTGGGTAAGAGAGCAACTTTATGGATACAAGAACTATTGTGGGATCTGAGAAATTTTGAAAGAGCAAGAAACGATATTGGCTTGCGTGGTGTAAAGGGTACAACCGGTACCCAAGCCTCATTTTTAGCTTTATTCCACGGTAACCATGATAAAGTTGAAGAACTGGATGAGAGAGTTACTGAACTACTAGGCTTTGACCAGGTTTATCCAGTCACTGGACAAACCTACTCAAGAAAGATCGATATTGATGTCTTGGCACCATTGTCATCTTTTGCAGCAACTGCTCATAAAATGGCCACTGATATCAGACTTCTAGCCAACTTGAAGGAAGTTGAAGAACCTTTTGAGAAGTCTCAAATTGGTTCTTCTGCCATGGCATACAAGAGAAACCCAATGCGTTGTGAACGTGTTTGTTCTTTGGCAAGACATCTTGGGTCTTTATTCAGTGATGCTGTTCAAACCGCATCTGTTCAATGGTTTGAAAGAACACTAGATGACTCTGCTATCAGAAGAATTTCCTTGCCTAGTGCATTTCTAACCACTGACATTTTATTAAGCACATTGCTAAATATCTCATCTGGTTTAGTGGTTTACCCAAAGGTAATTGAAAGAAGAATAAAGAGTGAGTTACCATTCATGGCCACTGAGAACATAATCATGGCTATGGTCGAGAAAGGCGCTTCTAGACAAGAAGTTCACGAGAAGATCAGAGTTCTTTCTCACCAGGCTGCTGCTGTTGTAAAGGAACAAGGTGGTGACAACGATTTGATTGACCGTGTTAAAGCTGATGAATTCTTCAAGCCAATCTGGAATGAGCTAGATCAACTACTAGATCCCTCCACGTTTGTTGGCAGAGCTCCACAACAAGTCGAAAAGTTTGTTGGTAAGAATGTTGCAAAGGCTTTGGAACCATTCCAGAAATGCATTGACGACTCTGAGGTCAAACTAAACGTTTAAATAATTTAAGTATGTTTGTTATCACTTTGCACTCTAATTGATTTACTTAATATATGTGTATAATTTCAATTCATTCTGAAAGGGTAAACTTTTACGTTTACCTACTTCATTCATTTTCAGAGCTTTCTGTATCATTATACAATGTAGTTCACTAAGCGAATATCTCTAGTTAAAAAAAAAGGTCCAAATCATAAGCTTCATTTCTACCTCAAAGAAGTGGAAACAAATCAAAAAGAAGTCTGGTGGAACATTAATTCCGAACCGACACTCTACGTCAATAACACCGTCCATTATTAATGCAGTCATATTTGTTAAAACGAAGACTGCGACATTTGAAATCAATAACAGTACAACATTTATCTCTTCGAAGCATAAATGGTAATTCGTTGGATGAAACCCGCATAAACTCCTGCTTTGTAATTGAGAAGCCAAATCAGGAAGTCATTTATGTGAGTGAGCCTATTTCAGGAACAATTAATAAACTTCAAGTTGGTGAGTTAAGATTTCATAAGTCATTTGCTTTACTTGAGAAAGTCATTGTCAAATTGTTGATCCAGATACCATGCCAATATTTGAGTAACAGTAATGAAGAGGTATGGACTACTTTTCAATCTAGGATTATTGAATTTGGAGAACTGCACTACCTTGGCTCACATCCTAGTCATTTCACATTCTCAGGAGAAAACATTTTCCTTATAGAGTTACAAGATGGATGGTATACAACACCAGGTACAATATATAGAATAATCGAACCCCACATCCAACCAAAACTGAAAAACAATTTAGATAACTGCAAAAAATCTTGTCAGTTCAATACCTTGTTAAAATTATCAAAATTGAATCAATATATTTATGATATCGAAGAAGAACGATCTATGTGGGCATCGCGGATAGACTCCTTAATTCAGCCTAAAATTGATGGTAAAAGATGGTATATCAAAGAAATCCAACATAAGATTGATGAACTAGATTATAAATGTAATCACAAAAAGGAAATTATCATTAAATTGAAGGTCAACCTTGAAACTCATATAGGAAATTCAAAAAATTTAACCCTTCATGATGATTACACCTCCATGGATGATTATGGAACAATATACTCAGCATTATCAAATGTAGCTGAAGCTACTGAAAAATTACAAAACAAGAAAACCTATCAATTAGTCAAAATTTTCCAAAATACAATTTTGTTCGAAAATGAAATTGGATTCGTATCTCATGAATTCAATCAAAAGAGTGATCGATTGAAATTAAAACTAAAATATGTTGATGATAAGAAAGTGTTGAGTTCTGTAGACCAAGATCAAAAAGATAAAGATGTAATGAACGCATTATTGGGGTATTATACACTTTTTATTCTAATTCATTCACGTTACATCATTAATAGACCATTGCCCTATGATATTGAATTTTTTGGTAGTAAATCTCGAATTGATAACAAGTGCGTGCTAAGTTGTCCAGATTCACACTCACTCAGGACTCATGAAGACGTCAAAACCGCAATTCACTATTTCAACAGGAATATAATACAGGTCATGAACTATATTAATCACATTAATGAAACCAACTTTACTTGATATCTTGCTCATCAAAGATATTTTGAGGATTCCCATTTAATCTTTTCCAACTACGTATGTTACCGTGTTTTGTATCAATGTAATACATTCGAATTCTCCTCTCAGTGCCTCCATATCCAGAATAGCCACCTTCACCAGCTCCACCGCCGTAGCATAACCATATTTCCTTATGTGGGGTTGAATCATCATGCATGCAATAATCGTTACAGTGATCATGACCACAGCCTACAGCATCAATATCCATAGAATCAAAGACTGCAAGTGTACCTGAATTATAAGTTGGTGCCGTAACCCCTTCCTTATATGAGCCTATGATGCGTTTTTGAGTTCCAGGATTTCTCAAAGAACCAAGCTCCGAAAACTCTGGAAGAGGAATATGTAAAAATGCAAAACTGACATGTTTATATTCATTATTCTCAATATTTTCCCTAAAATCATTTTCATAAATTTCCTTGAAATAGTCTAATTGCCTTTCTTTAACCCAATCATAGCCTGGAAATAACTTTCCAGCCTTAGAATATTTATGAGAATCCAAGAAGTAAAGTGATATAGCAGCTTTATCACTGTTTGGGTGAAAAATCTGTCTTGCGTAATTACCCACGCCAAAACTGTTATCTTTAGTGTCATAACCACTGAATTCAAACAATGAGTATGGTAAATTTGAGGCAAGCTCAGAAAGCTCCCATCGAGTTAAACTTCCTTCGTCATCATGATTGCCCCAAACCATCGCCCATGGTATCTTTCTCCTGATAACAGGAGCCAGTGCCTTCAGTAGAGCTGTTTCACTATCTTCTCTTGACCTATCACCCATTATTTGATCTCCACTGAAAACAACCAAGTCGGGTTTCTCAATATCCAATACTTCGTTAACAAACTTTATTGATTTGGGATCTGCCTCACAAAAGTCGTGTTTGGGATATTCATCAATGCATTTGTTCTTACCCACACCTAAGTGGAGATCCGCTAACTGAACAATCTTGAATCTTCCATCTTCGCTGTTTACTGTCAATGTGTTGTTTGTAAAACCTTCCTCTGGCTTTCCTAACAGCTTGAGTGCTGTGAAGACAGGCAGCCTACTATTGCGAATAGGCCTATCCTTAAGCAGCTTCCAGTTTGACCTGGGCTCTTCGCAATCTTCACCAAAGAGGACGTTTATGTCCGTTATTAAAGTTTGAAATGTAGTTTTAACTGATCTGATATTTTCAACTGGCTCAAATTTTACCATGGGAATCAGACCATTATTCTTCCCAGAGCTGTCGGAAAGTACCAGCAATGCAGTGTTTGATGATTCTATATTGATGTCGTTAATCTGTCTATAGTCGTAAATTAAGTATTCGGACACGCCGACCAAATTCTTGAAAAGAGAACTTCGTATGTCCTTCTTAACTAAATGTGTATAGGCTCCATCTACAGAACCACGGAGCACACGACTCGCTGGAAGACATGTCTCGTACAGAGATCCCAAATGAATGCACTTGACAGTACCATAGTTGATAATCACCTTGTCGGTGGCCTGGACATCAAGCCCAGATATCTCTTTCCATTTATCGAGATGTGAAACGTTTGCCTCTATATGTGAGCTCGGTAGTACACTATGCAGTGTATGTGCGGATGGAAATATATATGATTGTAGAACACAGAACGAAAGTACAACAAGCACTGCTAGAAATATCTTCCTCACGGTGAGTCTCCTACCAAGTCTCAGAATCACCCGAGACATTATTGATGAATATAAGGATCAAGTCTGGTGTACAAAACGAGAGAAAAAAGTTTAAACAAGCTATGGATGAAATATTTGAGTATTGTTCTTTCGATTCTTTTTGATAAATGACTATTTATTATTCTGCCTTTTTTTTGTGATGTTTGATCACTTATAGCTAGAACCACAGAGACCACAATGCTACATTGCTTTCGTCCAAGCAGAGCATGATCCGTTTTTATTTAAATACTACAGAAATGCCTTCGTTTTAGTTCCATGCCAGTTCACTGCATCCCGATGCTGCATAAGCATCACTGTTTACAGTGCACTTTTACAACCGGTGCGGTCTCACTACTGAGCACGGCACGGCACGGCACTGTTTTTTTTTCCTTCCCTGCATCCTCCTCCTGGCGTGCGCAAATGCAATAGGTACTGAGAAGTCACCTGTACACACAAAAAACCACCAAGCACCAGCGTGCGAGAGCGCGTCGGCAGCGAAACCGCAATGGAACGAATGGAAAAAAACAGAGAAGGAATGAAATTCTCACTCTTCCTTTCTACGTTATGTAAATCTGCGAAGGTCGACTCTGTGCTGGCTGTTCTGTGTTCTGGACGTTCGCTATGGAAACAAATACGTAGATCCGCGTGCCTCCTGTTTTTCTCAACATCTCGAGAACAGCCGATGCCCCGGAGAATTTTGAGTGTGCATGGAACATCGCATGCACAGAAAGTCTGTTCGTGCGGACAGGAAAGCGATGCCACCCCGCATTCTCCAGGGACCACACCACTTTGGTGTGATTCTGTTCTTGGCTGGCTGCAATGTTCCCCATGCTATACAAAGGGAAGGTGTCAACACTCTCGATGACAACGGGTTTGTTGCCGTATGGTAGATAAAAATGTGTGAGTTGTTAAACCATGACTACCACAGCACTGAATGTGCTGCACATTGACTCGCCGAAGGAAAGCCGCCTCGTGCTCTCCTTGTGCAGTAGCTACGCTGTAAGCTAGAGAGTACGAATTTCATTAGTGTATAGTATTGTGTTGTTCTATGTCGATATTTAAACTAATTAGTCGGCCTGTGGCCCTGATTCTGCAGCAACCCCCCGGCATTGCTCTTCTCCTCGCTTTTGTCCTGTTGCGACGCAGGGTTAGGAAATCTGTGTGGCGTAACGTTGTGTGGCCTCCTAAACTTCTCCGGGTCGTACTCCTCCACACGCCCTCCACGGTTCAGTCTGATCTTGAACTCATCAGTGTCCTTCTTATCCTCGGCCATGTCTACTATATATGATATGTCTCGGATAGGCTACACAAACACCAATAACACAAAGAA
>JAJLUB010000027.1:49386-115576 GCA_030564085.1 Nakaseomyces uthaithaninus
CGGGGGGTTGGGGGGGGGGGGGGGGGTCATCCCACTAAGCATGTACTGCGGGACGAACAATTCACATGCCCAATTTTTGGTGCTTCTATTTTGAGTTTTTGACATTTTGCTTGGTGCCCAGTTTTGTCCAGGAGTTTCTGTGTTTGTGCTTCTCTGCGGGGTTGTTTGTGGAGTGTGCAGGTGAGAGATGTCCCGCAAGGCACCACCCACATATAAAGGCTGCTGTGACTTCACTCATCTCTGCTGGAATTGCATATTCTTTTCTGCTCTTTCATTTGGTATTTATGCCTATTTGTTTGCGTTCCATTTCCAGAGCTGCTTCAAGGAGGAGGTTGTAGATGACTGATGATGGCAAAGCTGTGAACATGTCCCACGTTGAACTGTTGGAGAAGGCCGGGTGTCCGCAATACCGGGAGCTGTTTGAGCAGTACGGGCTCACAGACGTTGAGCTCAACCGGTATCTCGACCGTGAAATATTGTTGGAGATTGGAATCGTAAAGCTGGGCGACAGGTTGAGGATTCTGAGGCAGTGCAAGGAGCTGCAAGGCTCTGATCAATCGAAGTACACAGAGCAACTGAAAGATGTCATACGAAATATAAGCACCCTCTCTGTGAAAAACATGCCAAGTATTAATGAAGAGCTGGTGACTGAGAAGCACTGCGTCATCTTTATACTGAATGATGGGACGGCAAAGAAGGTTAATATGAAGGGCTGCTTCAACGCTGATTCGATCAAGAAAAGGCTGATCAAGAGACTGCCTACCGAATTGCTGGCACAGGGAGCTGACGGGAAACCTACCCAAGAGGCCTGCGACTATGATGTGTTTATTGTTGACTACTCACGGAATGTACTGCGCTTACTATACGATATCGAACTTGTCACCATCTGTCACTCTAATGACCGTGTGGAAAAGAATCGACTGATTTTTGTCTCCAGGGACCAAACACCTAGTGACAAGGCGATCAGTGCATCTAAGAAACTATATTTGAAAACTTTGAGTGTGCTGAGTCACCTAAGCAATCCCATTGAGCCACCGACTCCGAATACACATTCTAAGTTAGAGTCCCAGGATGTGAACCTAAGAGTTAGAAATGACGGATTACGAAAAATATTTGATCAAAGACCACCTAGTGAATTCATTTCCACAAATTTGGCAGGTTACTTCCCCCATGCAGATACAAACAAATTGCAGAAAGCCTTAAGGGAGTCCTATAGACAATCTGCGAGGATTAGCATGAAAAGCAATAACTCAAGAGCTCTTAGTATTGAATCCAATAAAGTTGGTGATATTTTATTGCGACATTCAAACGCAGTGGATGTTGCACTCTTACAAAGCTTGGAAACTAATCAAGATACGACCGCAAGCTTTGCTACTGCAAAAACGCTACGACAACCAGACACTCAAACTGAGATGAATGGCAAGATACAACTAATGCAAGAGACCGATACACTTGATGACTATTATTATAATTCTGATGGAGAACATGGTACTGTCTCATTACCAACAAAAATTGTGACTCCAAAAAATTGGCTGAAGGGAGCTCGTATCGGAGCAGGTAGCTTTGGTACCGTGTATCTTGGAATGAATGCTCAGACAGGCGAGCTAATGGCAGTAAAGCAAGTGGAAATAAAACATGTTCCTGATATTAATGATTCTGATAAGAGCTCCGAGAAAGGGTCCAATGAAAACGCACCCTCTTCGAATTTGCACAAGAAAATGATAGATGCTTTGCAACATGAGATGGGTTTGTTGAAAGAACTTCAGCATGATAACATTGTCACTTACTTTGGATCATCTCAAGAAGGTGGTAACCTTAATATTTTTTTGGAATATGTCCCAGGTGGCTCTGTCTCTTCCATGTTGAATAACTATGGTCCTTTTGAAGAGCCATTGATCATAAATTTTACTAGACAGATCCTGATAGGTGTTTCTTATTTGCATAGAAAGAATATAATACATCGTGATATAAAAGGGGCAAATATATTGATCGATATAAAAGGTTGTGTCAAAATAACAGATTTTGGTATTTCGAAGAAATTATCGCCAATAAATAATGATGACCAAAATAAAAGGTCATCTCTGCAAGGTTCAGTGTATTGGATGTCTCCTGAAGTTGTAAAGCAAACGGCAACAACTTCGAAAGCTGATATATGGTCGACAGGTTGTGTTGTGATTGAGATGTTCACAGGTAAACATCCTTTCCCTGATTTTTCTCAAATGCAGGCATTATTTAAAATAGGAACGAATGTTACACCCGAAATTCCTTCCTGGGCATCACAAAAAGGTAGAGAGTTCATAAGAAAGACATTTGAACTAGACTACCAGAGGAGACCGACGGCAATTGAACTGCTCCAGGACTCTTGGTTAGAGAGTCATATACTATGAGATATTTTTAACATATTTAACCCAAAGTATTTATATTCTTCTATACATAATATCTGCTAAAATTTGCTAATCTCTGATATTTCCCTGATTTTAAGCAGAAACTTAATTGCCGCCAGATTTTTAGTCAATACACAGTACTATTTTCAAAGACGACAGTATCGATTGCACATTGCTTCATGGTTCCTGGAAGGGAAACTGCTAGTGAACCATCACCTTACCCGATTACTTAAAAGTGTCTTACCTTACAGTACGGCCACTTTCAAGTAATAAAAAAAATACTAAAAGAAAAACAAGTCCAACTGCATTATAAGTGTAATTACTCAAAAGTGTATGGTAACACTGCATTTCTGAAAAATAAAAGGCAAAAAAAAAAATAAACCTAATTGGGTGACATTTAATTACAAGTCTCCAATTATCAGTTGAAAGTTTACTTCCAATAATGCAGCAAATATTGCCTAAAAAATAAATGTTGAGATCGTGATCCGCCACTAATTTTACCGCATCCCGGAGAAATCATATCAAATTTGCTCTTGTTCCATACATGGATATGCTAGGCAGGAAATTTCTAGGAAATGTGCTAATAAAACAGGCATTCTATCTCATATGGACATTGTTAAAATATCGTTTTTGAAGCCAACAAGAGAAATTGTTGAGGTCATACTTTAAATCAATAAGAGTAAGAGCAATGTATGACTATAAGTGGATCTTCATTCTTTCACATATCTAAGCAAAGGTCAGTGTAGGGGCAATAGATACCTACCACTCTTATTGAGACTCTCGTAAAGCAATTACTTCAAATTGGAAATAATATCATTCTCACTGGCAAGGAATAGGGATGGCAAATATGCAGCGTAATCAAGGCGTCCACAATTTTCCACTACCTCTCGATGCATACACAGTTTGATCAAATGTAGTCTTCAAAATCTCCCTCCCGCTGTCATCCTCGGACTTCGTTACTCCGTGTTTTAACATTGTGTTATTGAACTTCTCGCTGTTTCTAAATGATTTATCATTCATATCCCTCGAAATTACATAATCCGCATCCACTATCGATACCCACGGAATGTGGCATTGTGTTGCAATTTTCCGAACCTGTGGGTCCTCAGTGACAAGGATCCATCGCATGTTGTCGTCATCTTCCAAATGGCACTTGTAAACGCAGCTCTTGAGCAGCAGTTTGAAACGCTTTGGAAGCTTGTTAAGCGAGTCCACCACTCCAGGACCCTCCGATACCTGATCAAGTACCGTAGTCCAGGCAACCGCATCGAGGATGTCTGGAAACTCTATAAACAGCTCCAGGTCGCTCCGGATACCGTCATCGTGCTTCCGCCCGATCACCGTGTGGCCCCGCTGGGCGTCCGAAGTGGTCGTCTCTAGCTTGTCGATAAACTTGAGAGCCTCCTTCGCAGAAAAACTCTTGTGCCGGCCTTGCAGGAAGTTCAACTCCTGTAACGTAAAAGTAGGAACATAGAACCGCAGGTGCACAGACTGCTTCACCCCCTTCTTCGGCACCTGACACCACCGCTTCACGTTCCCAAGACCCTTCTCAAACGCAGAAGCGTCCAAAATAAAATTGTACTGACTCATGCCCGCACTCCCGCTCATGGCAGCGTTCAAACAAAAACAAAACCACGCAGGAGACTCACAAATTGATCCTTTATCAGCTAATCCACAAATCTTATTTCCAACAGACAGGCCTTTGGTTTACAATTCGGATGGACAGTCCCAATACGACACAGAAACCCCCGCACGGGCAAGCCATTTTGAAAAATTTACAGCTTTTGCTGGAATTTTGATGTTGGCGATGAGGTTGCTTATATCAAAGCGATGGCATCTTCCGCTAAAATACTGCGTAGAGTTTGGATCCCACCAGTACCAGGAGAAACACACCTGTAAGAAACATGCCTCAGAAGCCGCTCAAGGTAACGAAGAAGCCCAAGGACCCCCGGAGGGTGACGAAGAAGCAGAAGAACCTGCGCAAGGCTGCGCCGCTGCAGCTGAAGTCGAAGAAGAAGTCTTTACAGCACTTGAAGAAGCTGAACAAGGCGGCATCGCTGACCGAGACCACGGAGAAGCTGATAGCAAGTAGGGTTGGCCACCTGGAGCTGCTGAAGGGTACCAGGAAGGAGATCGAGGCTACGAACAAGAAGAAGTAGAGGCCAGCAAGATGAAGTGGGGGGGATCTATCTCAGCCGAAATATTGATATTTCTCCGTAGTAGGGATTATGTAATTGTACAATAACACATAGAGTTTAACAAATACCAGCGATGATAACGGGGTTATGCTGCTGTTAGCAGTTTCGCCCAGAATGGGCATATACCCCGAGGTCACATGTTTCTCAGAAAGTCATCTGTAGCTCAATGATAGACTTTCCTACGAAGAGTTCTTATGTAAGGCCAAAGGACTTGAAGAGGCCGCTACGAAGAAAGGCACTTGTCATGCGCAGAACTAAGGGAAACGACACGACGTCAAATTGCAAGTACGCGTCATATCAATCACAAAAGTTACTCATAATGGACTACACGAAGGAAGCGAAGGCCATGGTTGGCTCTTACAAATTGTTCCAGTTTTCCGCTAACTGGTGTCCGGACTGCGACTACGCCCTGTCAATCTGGAGGAAGTACGGTGTCCAGGACCAGATCCATGTCTTCGATATCGGGTCCATGGACAAGGACGTCCAGGCCAAGTGGAGGGACGCATTCCAAGAGGTTACCGGGATCAGGAACCTGCCCACCATTGTGGCCAACGGTACCGTCTGGGGCACAGAAGCTAAGCTGCACGAAGTGGAGGACAACGGGACATTGGAGAAAGAGTTGGAAACAATGGGCTTCAAGCTATGAATACGCACATAGTGGTATGGCCTCTTTGAATGTGGTTTTATGGACATATATAGCCGGATGTATTGGCAGGAATCGCCTGCTCATCGATGCAGTTCATAAATATAGAGTGTGGGTCAGTCTTTCTGTACGTATTATCACGTTTACTGTATATAATCCCTTTGTATGACGTGGGTAGTGGGGGGGATCTCCCAGAAACCTGGTGATGCCACCTTTTGGTGTCAATCTGCAAAGTGTTGGACGTATAAGGTAAAAACGGGTCTTTGGGATACAAGACTGAGAAGTGCAGCTTTGCCACACCCGAGTGGTTCTGTTAACAGTTCAAGTGTACAGCGTTCTTCCAACAACGGAGTTGGAGTTACAGTGCTGAACTTATTACGCTTTTTAGGTCGTTCCTTGCATTAATTTCTGTTTTTTTATTTTGTATGGAAAATTAAATGGGTGCTTCCTTTCTGGAGGGATGTTCTCCAGAGTTGTTTGATCTGATATGTGCGCAACTGGATTCATATGACCTGTGGAACCTTCGGACTTGCTGCTCTGAACTGAAGCTTATGGTCGAGCGGGCGTCTAAGTGGAAAGAAGTGTGTATGAGGCGGTGGCCGCTCGATGACAGTCACTTGTATCTCTCCCAGCATAAAGACTTTGATCTTAAAGCTATTTGGAAGGTGATCAAGCCAACTGGGGACTGTGACCGTTGGTTCGTGTATTACAAGTATAGGATGAGGTATGACTACCGGATTATGAGGAATGTGAAGCGATTGGCGCAGTTTGACGAAGTTGGACTGGATTTGTGGAAGTGTTTTCTCGCAAGCATTGATGATAGAGGTTATTTATATATACCGCAGTTGTTAAGAATCAGGGAGAATGTTGAATGGGATAGGTATCACTGGACACTTGAAGACCGATCTTGGGCTGTTTATCTTATGGGAGCAGTACGAAGAAAGTGTTTTTATAGTTTTTTCCTTCCTGATGCTCCATTTTTGAGACCCAAGAAGTTTCTTTATGAAAGAGATGTATTACTCAGATTTGCAACACTAGATCCACAATTCGACAAGCTGTTGCCCTATAGGAAAGAAACTTTTAATAAACTCGTGAAGAGCATTTATGACAAATACGATGGCGATCCGATAAAATTCAGTGGAGTCACTGCAGGTGCAAGAATGCTGGACATTATTGAAATCCTAAAGAAAAATTTCTGTACGTCAGACTCAAACAGTTATTGTATGGAGGATTCGTTAATTTTGAGGGTATATGCAGGAGAAGCTCATGGTTTACCTGTTGTCCTTCTCGCTATTGTGGAACGTATAGCACGTTATTTGAAAATTGAGTGTTTTTTTAACGGTAAGTTTATTACGTTTGAGGATCTCACTTACAGGGACAAGTACGGTTATCTCGTCTCCGATGGAAAGTCTATCCGTTTGTTTAGAAGGCATCAATTTGTTTCTTATCTAGCAAGGCGACCAGAATTATGTAATGGCCAGCCTGAATTATATTTGGATTCTAATAGAACAAAAGAACCTCGGCAGTTACTGAAACAATTTTTAATGGACGAAATATTACGGACACCTTCTACGCGTTGGGCAAACGACGTTCCAAGCTCCTATCAGAGTGTAGGCATGACATACCCTATTGGCAGATTACCACCTTTTGACAATACAACAACATGGGCAACTATGCTAACAAGGCAAATTGAAGAGAAATATAATGGATTCATACCTTTTGTGGGAAATGAAACTACGAATGTCGATACATCAGGTTATATCATTCCCAACAACATAGAAGAGAATTCTTGGTTTTTTAATTCAGTGAGAATCCATCCTCCTGATTTTTTATTCTTTGTTAAGCCTACATTGACTAATATTCCTACATTGCGAGATTGGTTTGAATTTGACATAGCAAATTGCGTATATACCGAAGATATTGGAAATTTTGTTGCAGTTCCACGTGGTGATGATTTGGGAATTGTTGCTTTGGCAAAAGAAGTATCAAGCAACCAATTGACCAACGATGGGCATTTATGGCCAGATATCATTTACCTTATCATCAGTACAGCAGGTGAAGTATACACGCATCATGTTCAGTATGTAGAGCGCTGTAATCCGGGCATACAAGGAATCCAAGATTTCATTAACGATCTTCCATATCAAGTTGGACTTCTTTTCGACGATGTTGACAAAGATACAGGAAGATTTTTACCAAATAAAAAAATGAGAAGACTACTCAAAAAAAAGGTAAGCTTGCCCGCCCACGTCTTATTTGATGAAAGTTTACTAGATTACTAACTGCTCCTGCATTAATTGATGTTCCTAGATTCAATATTCGGTGTTAGTCGATGTTGTTGTTTTTTGGAACATTGTGCATCTTTTTATGAAAAGCCTTTGACGAAATAATGACTACGACTTTGTATCCACTAATCTAATTTCAGAACATTTATAGTTATTGGTGTAGTTACAGACCATTTTACGAATTTACATATTCCATGTATTATATATTTACGACATTGATTCATAATCCAACTTTTTTAATTTAACTTTAGGATCGTTATTACGTCATTAATTTTTTTTCTACCGGGGTTTCTGTAGAATCATACTACCATTACTGTCATCTTTTTCGAAGTTGACCCTAGTAGCTGGCCAGAAAACCATTAATAATCATCACCTTTTAACACACCCCCACTGAAGAGATGTTTATAACTGAGGGACATGTTAAATGAAATCAAAAGATTCAATAGTGTAGAGAGTGGATCTACCAAATTCATGTTGGAAATATCATATGATCGTTATAAGTGAATTGAAAATAAGTACAGTGCAGAAAAAAGAATTCAGTGAGAATGTTTAGGTTAACTCGGCGGGCATCTAGGTTTACAACTAATAGAGGTGTACGATATCTATCCTCGAAGTTTATTGGTATAGATCTTGGTACAACAAATAGTGCAGTTGCATATATTCGCGACTCGAATAATAAGAAATCGGCCACAATTATAGAAAATGATGAGGGTCATCGGACCACACCTTCGATAGTAGCATATGATAGAGATAATAAAGCCCTTGTTGGTCAAAAAGCCAAAAGGCAGTCGGTTCTGAACTCGGAAAATACATTCTATGCTACAAAACGATTGATAGGAAGAATGTATGAAGATGAAGAAGTTGTAAGAGATCAGCAGAATATGCCATATGCAATTGTGAGATCACCTTCTAATGGACAGGCGTATGTTGCTTTGAAAAACGGGCAGGTAAAATCACCCAGCGAAATTGCATCAGAAATACTAAAATATTTGAAGAATTGTGCCGAAGAATACCTGGGTGGTAGTGGTAAAGTTGAAAAAGCAGTTATAACAGTGCCAGCTTATTTCAACGATGGACAAAGACAAGCTACTAAGGAAGCTGGTAAACTGGCTGGTTTGGACGTTATGAGAGTAGTTAATGAACCAACTGCAGCAGCTTTGAGTTTTGGTATGGATGAGAAGAACAACAACGGCATTATTGCTGTATATGATTTAGGTGGAGGTACATTTGATATCTCAATTCTAGATATTGAAGATGGTGTTTTTGAGGTTAGGGCGACAAATGGTGATACACATTTAGGTGGAGAGGATTTTGACAATGTAGTAGTGGATTATCTGTTGTCCAAGTTTATTGAGCAAAATTCTAGTATTGCTAAGGAGAGTGTATTACGTGATAGAGAAACCATGCAAAGGTTAAAAGATGCTGCTGAAAAGGCTAAGATTGATTTATCACATGTCAAAGAAACTACGATAAGCGTTCCATTTTTCTTTGATTCGCAACACTTGAACGTGAATATAACTGAAGATGAGCTTGATAATATGACAATGCACCTGATCAAAAGGACAATAGGGCCAGTAGAAAGTGCTTTGCGTGATGCTGATATCGAACCAGAAGATGTTGACGATGTAATTCTTGTTGGCGGTATGACACGTATGCCAAAAATACGTACAGTCGTTGAGGAATTATTTGGTAAACAGCCCAATATTAGTGTTAATCCAGATGAAACGGTGGCTCTGGGAGCTGCGATTCAGGGTGGCGTGTTGAGCGGTGAGATAAAAAATGTTTTGCTACTAGATGTCACGCCCCTAACGCTTGGTATTGAAACTTTTGGCGGTGCATTTTCACCATTGATACCCAGGAATACGACAGTCCCTGTTAAGAAAACAGAAGTCTTCAGCACTGGTGTTGATGGACAAACTGGAGTTGACATCAAAGTGTATCAAGGTGAAAGAGGCCTGGTTAAAGACAATACTTTAATTGGTGACTTTAAGTTGAGTGGGATCAAGCCAATGAAGAAAGGTATTCCTCAAATTTTCGTTACCTTTGATATTGATGCTGACGGTATCATTAACGTTAGTGCTATGGAAAAGAGTACAGGTAAAAATGAGAGTATTCAGGTTGTCCCACGCTCTGGAATGACTGAGGAAGAAATTAAAAAGATTATTGAGGATGCCAACAAAAACAAGGAGCTTGATAACCTTCTGAGAACCAAAATCGAGTTATTGAACAAATGCGATATCATGCTGAGTGACACACAAAGTATATTTATGCAATACAGAGAGGTTTTGGAAAAGAAAATAACTAATGAAGAGCTTTCTACGAAACTGGACGATACTATTAAGGAGATAGATGATCTGAAAGGCATTGTAGATAATGTGAAAAATATGAATAATGAAAAGATTGTTGATGTAAATATTGATATGCTGAAAAAAGATGTTGATGCTTTGCAAGGGAAGTCCTTGAAGCTTTTCCAAGAAATTATGACTCCAAAGGAGAACTAAATCTGTCTAGCATATGAATTATAATCTTTTCATTTATGTCTAATTTGGTATTATTTAAATACAACATGTAATTATTTATTTAATTGAGAAGCAAGGCAGATTTTCATTACAAGAATAAGGATATGTAGTAAAAAAAAAAAACTCTAGAGTGGAAGGTGCCCATCAATAAAAATTTATACTTTGATGTTATGTTGATAGATTTTTTATATGCATACATTAGAGAGAGAAAATCAAAAATAGCAAAATGATTATTTCTTGGTTCTTATATACCTTCCGTCTTGGGTTTCATAATCTTGCCAGGAACCGACAACTCGGCAAGTATGACATCCGCCAAACTGAAGCCGGCAATTTACATATTTATATGTAGCATTAAAAGTAGTGATGGGGAGAGAGGGCAAATACCACTCACAATGATTTGTTCATGAACTTTCTCCTGGTGAACGCTAGCCAGAACTTGGAAGGGTGATCCTGGGAGTCAGCGTATATTCTCTCGATCAGTCTGGCGGACAGCTCCTGGCGGAACTGCTGCAGATATGTCTTGAGCAGGTCCATAGCGTTGTGGTCACTGGTGGGGATAGAGTATATCGTGTTGAGAGGAAAGCCTGGCGTGCCTGGAAGGCTGAATTCGTCGAGAGCCAGGTTTGTCAGTACCTTGACGGCCTCGTTGTGTGTTGTATTGATCTTCAGATGGTTTAGACAATCGTTAATAAACAGGATCCCGTATATGAGCAGTCTGTCAGCGTTAGACTTGATCTCGAAGTTCTTGAAGAACGAGTTCGCTCTGAACAGGTCCAGACACTCGTCGACGATGTCGTAGTCGGAATTGGCCTGGTAGGCCGGGCCCCTGAACTTGGTGTTCAATGGGAGCAGCACGACGTTCCCGACTAGTCTGTCATTCTGCGGATCAGAAGGAAAGGTAGAGTTGTAAGCAGGCATGTCAGCACTTTTTTATTGTTCTTTTTACTTCTTTTTTTTTGGTCTATATTTCCTTTGAGACTTGAAAATAACACAGGTTTTTCGGTTCGAGATAAGAAAAGCAATGCCCTTATGTTCCTTGGATTCAATTGTGCCTGGATCGATATTAAACTCCCCGTTAGCACACCTGTCCCGCAACCAGAACGAACTTAAAGTCTGGTACCCACCCAGCCCTATAACGGGTTCCCCCAGAGGTGAGCAATCCCCCTTATGGAGAGAGAGAAGAGGAGCATACTTGCGTTACCCGGAAATTCAAAAGCTACTCCCGTATCAAACTATACATCATATGATTATACCACGTGACCAGTGCTATCTCTCTGTCAGGCTCTCTACGGCTGCGCAAGTGCTACAAGTAGTTTTCTGCGGTGTGGTCTGTGGGGGGACCCGCTTCGCGAAATGTCGACTGGCGCTGTGGGTGCGCAATTGGGGGGCACAGCCGTGCCGGCGAGGTGGGAGCAGATGCCTTTTGGCGGCTAATCTGCGAATGGATATACGCAAGCGCCGTTGTGTGTGTGTGTGTGGTTGTGTGTGCGGTTGTCTATACGTTTGTGTGTGCGGTTTGTGGATGAGTCTGTGGGGTGCTCGCGAATTGCCTTCCCAGCACTTCGACATCACCTGATGATCTGTTGTTCGTGGCTGCTCTCTCCCCCCACCCCCCCGCCAAGCTAGCTTTCCTGTGTTGCTTTGTCATTGACAGTGCTGGCCTGGGGCTGGGCATTGAGAGCGCTGGGCTCTGGTCCTCTCTGCGGTGTGGGCGAGGCCGTGATTGGAACTCGCAGCGAGTGCTCTTCTCTCTCTCTCTCTCTTCCACTACTGGGCCTGTTCGGCAAGTAAGTATATACAATCGCAAGTTTACAGCACATCTGCGTATGTACACATTCTATATATTCTGGTATGTATTATTGCTGTTTCGAGTTCGTGAGTGGGACAGGAGTTCCGCCGTTTAGCGACATTCCGTAATTTTCTAAGCTGCGACCGAGCGTAAGGGCCACAAAGGAGAGGTTTCTAAATTTAAAGGCTTCTTGCACAAGTGGGAGCAAAAAGGACTCTTGGAAAGGAGAAGGCGTGGGGGATACACGTATAGGAAAGGGTTCCCGGAGTAGCTGGAGGCAGGTTTTTTGAGATATAGACAAGGGAACTGGGAGAAAGGTGAAAAGAGACGTAGCTGCAAAGGAGATCGGGGAATCAACGCCAAGGAGAGAGAGAGAGAGAGAGAGAAGTGGAGGATAAATGACTGATAATATGTCTGTACAGCAGCGGCATGCTATGTTTGCCGATATATTCGGTATGGAGAGGCGTGACAGCGGGTCTCTGGAGGCTTCTCTGCCGGACAAGGTGGAGGATATTGTTGGCCTGGATGCATTTCTGCAGAAGAGCAGCGGGGAGAGAGGTGTCGGTGTGAAGGAAAGTATCGCGTCACAGTACATGATTATGTCTCAGGAGACTGATATCAAGGATGTGCCGGACACACAGAGCCTGTCGAGTGCAGACAACACGCCTATGAACAGCCCACAGCGGCCACTAGTGCACCGGGTGACTTCACCGGCTATTCAACAGCATACGATGCCGACACCGTTCTCGCCACCAGTGGTCAGGCACACGCAGACTCAGCAGAATATAACGCTGGATCCCAGCGCCGCAGGAGGGCGTGCACCCATGGGCAGCACGGTAGATAGTACACAGGGTTACGGCATCACACCCGCCATGCATCACGCGAGGTCGTCTCCACATCTACCCTCGCAGAAGCAGACTAATCACAGGCAACAAGAGAAAGTCCGAGCTGCGAACAGCAAGGAGGCGAGACGAAAGCCATCCCTTCCGCAACTGGCATTGGCCGGTTTGAAGAAACAGGCCAGCTTTTCCAATCTTTCGAATAGTCAAAATGCTGTGACCCCAACACATTCACAGAAATCACCGTTACAGGCGTTCCATCTCTTCTCGCGGTCGTCATCTAGAGATCTGAATAATGATCCAGCACACAGTGGTTCAAACAATGGTACCAGTAACAGCACTGACGTGATACAAGGTGGCAATAATCACAACAACGGGAACAATAGCGCGTCGAGGTCAATGTCACTCAACTCGTCCACTTTCAAGAATATCGCAAACTCATTTCAAAATAGGAAAATTAGCTCCGGTTCTAATTATAATGGAAATCATAACAATAGTAATAACAATATTAATAATAATAACTCAGCACAGCGAAATGATTCTATCCATTCATCACACTCCGGACAAAACAGTTTGGAATCGCACAGTACAATTGGGCTGGGGTTGAAAACGAGAGTATCATCGACTTCATTGTCCTCTAGGAGGTTTCATTCCGCATCATCTACTTCTTTACACTCCAGTTATCATCATCATCATATGTACACCGGTAACAACAGTGCTACGACTTTGACCAATAGTGGATCAATTAGTGGTCGACGGAACAGCAGCATCTCGTCACCTCAGTCGAGACCGATACTAAGCGCTTCTACTAAAAGACCGCAGGTGTATCCAGCCCTTTTATCTCGTGTGGCAAGTAAATTCCGTCAGACTATACAGTTAGGTGAATATAAAAAGGATGGTTTGTTATACAGAGACGCATTCACTGGTCAGCAAGCAGTCGATGTAATTTGTGCTCTTGTTAGAACATCGGATAGAAATCTTGCTTTGCTGCTAGGTAGATCATTGGATGCACAAAAATTATTTCATGATGTGGTTTATGAGCATCGTTTAAGGGATTCTCCGTATGAGGTGTATGAATTCACAGACAATTCGCGGTTTTTGGGTAAATCGGCACACGATACACCTAGTACAACAACAAATACAAGCATGGTAGGAATTTCGCATTCAAATACTAGAACAACACTACCATATTCCATCTCGGAAATTGCATCATCTGAATCAACGACGTCATTGAACAGTTCATACATGGAGCACTCCACACTCCAGGCAACCTCTAGACCACATGCCGTTCCAACCGTATCAAGTAGCATTAATGGTGTGTTTACTTTGTTGGCTGAGTGTTACTCCCCTACTTGCACAAGAAATGCTTTGTGCTATTCAATTTCCTGTCCGAGACGTCTGGAACAACAAGCAAGATTGAATCTCAAACCAAACGGTGGTTTGAAAAGGAATATATCAATGGCACTTGATGATGACGAGGAAGAGAAACCATCATGGACAAGCTCAGTTTCTAAGGAAGATTGGGAAAATTTGCCAAAGAAAGAAATAAAGAGGCAGGAAGCCATTTATGAGGTTTACATTTCGGAAAAGAAGTTTGTTAAATCATTGGAGGTGACCAGGGATACATTCATGAAGACTTTATCTGAGACGAATATTATTCCCGCTGATATTAGAAAGAATTTTGTGAAGCACGTTTTTGCCCATATCAATGATATTTATTCAGTTAATAGGAGATTTTTGGAAGCACTTCAAGATAGACAGAAGAGCTCACCTGTTGTTCGTGGGGTTGGAGATATCTTACTGCGGTTTATTCCTTTTTTTGAACCGTTCGTTCAATATGTCGCATCAAGACCGTACGCAAGATATCTTATTGAGACTCAGAGATCGGTTAATCCATATTTTGCGAGGTTTGATGATGATATGATGAACTCATCTTTACGGCATGGGATTGACTCCTTCTTATCTCAAGGTGTTTCGAGGCCTGGTCGTTATATGCTTTTGGTTCGTGAAATCATGAAATCTTCTGAAAACGAGGAAAATAACAAAGAGGACTATGAGAATTTGTCTAGAGCTATGGAGGCACTAAAGAACTTCATGAAAAGAATTGATAAAGCTAGTGGAGCTGCTCAAGATAGGCATGATGTTAAACTACTGAAACAGAAAATTCTATTCAAAAATGAATACGTCAATCTGGGATTAAATAGTGAGAAGAGAAAGATCAAGCATGAGGGTGCATTATCTAGGAAAGAACTGACCAAATCAGATGGCACGACAGCAGGGGATATTCAAATTTATCTTTTGGATAATATGCTATTATTTCTAAAGGCCAAATCAGTGAACAAATGGCATCAACATAAAGTCTTTCAGAGGCCCATTCCTCTTCCATTATTATTTGTGTCACCATCTGAAGATATGCCTTCTTTGCGCAGATATATTGGTGACAATCCTGGCTGTTCTGGAACAGTTATTCAACCAGACTATAATGTGAATAATCCAAAGAATGCCATGACTTTCTTATATTACGGAGCAAAACAGAGATATCAAGTAACACTTTATGCGGCTCAGTATGCTGGATTGCAGACCTTGCTTGATAAAATTAAGCTTGAGCAGGAGCGTATCATTGACGAAACTGAAATAATAAACATTACAAAAATAAGTGATCGGTTTTTCGATCATATGAATAAAATCAATAGTGTCTCGACCTGTGATGGTGGTAGAAAGTTATTGATTGCGACCAATTTGGGATTATATATGAGTAACATCAAGAGGCAACAAGATAAAGATACTCAGAAAACTTTCACCTTCTTTTCAACACCTGTGCAATTAGTTCAAAGAGGGAATATTACACAGGTTGCTGTTCTAGAGGAATTCAAGTCTATTCTATTGTTGATTGATAAGAAACTTTACAGTTGCCCTCTAGCATTGCTTCAAAATGAAAGTAATGGAACTTCGTATTTCAAAAAACACAGCAAAGAGCTCATAAATCATGTTAATTTTTTTGCAGAGGGTGATTGTAATGGGAAGAGGCTTGTTGTAACAGCACATAGTTCATCTCATTCTATCAAATTCTTTGAACATGAACATCCACTGCTTGGTGAAGATGGGCATAGTAAAAAGACATTAAAGAAAAAGATCACTGAGGTTACTTTTGACTCTGAGCCTGTTTCGATTTCATTTCTCAAAGCAAACCTTTGTATTGGGTGCAAAAAAGGTTTTCAGATTGTTAGTATTTCACAGAATGCACACGAATCCTTGCTTGATCCTGCGGATACATCACTGGAGTTTGCATTGAAAGATACATTAAAGCCAATGGCTATTTATAGAGTTGGAAACATGTTCTTACTTTGTTACACAGAGTTCGCTTTCTTTGTTAATACACAAGGTTGGCGTAAGAAGGAGTCTCATATAATACATTGGGAAGGTGAGCCACAGAAGTTCGCCATATGGTATCCATATATTTTGGCATTTGATAGCAATTTCATAGAAATCAGGAAAATAGAGACAGGAGAACTCGTGCGTTGCATCCTGGGGGAGAAGATAAGATTATTACAAACTAACACACAAGAAATCTTGTACGTTTATGAAGATTCTAGAGGATATGATACTGTTGCATCGTTAGACTTCTGGGGTTGAAGTTATCACAGTTTTGATTTAGTTTTACAGCATCACTAAAAGAAAGAGGAATAAAGAAATGATTTATTTCAGTCATAATTTAATATTTTTATTTTCCTTACTTTTCATAAGCTTTTGGAACGTTTTTCTACCATACTACTTTGTTTGTTTTCTTTCTTTTGGTGTTGAAATGAGCTCTTTATTCTTGGAAGGATTTGATGTTGACAGCCGCATTACCAGTGAATTGCGAATGACATCTTTGAAGCTAGCTATACAAGCATATTCAACATCTTCAATTTTATGTTATTCTCATCATTTTCTACTCATAATCTTCATCTGTAATCGCATTAAGATAATGAAGAGATCGATAATGTTCATGACATGCATGGTTATTACGACGAGATAGATGGCTATCAAAAGTTTTTATGGCAAGTATGTCTACTGTTTTTTTTTCTTCTTTTTATTCATTACCAAATCTATGGTTTCTTCTTTCCGAAGAACCCTATATTAAAGCTAATTATAGTTGCATCGATAAACAACTATGGGGATATAAATTTTTATAAAGTATAAAACAAAAAGATGTCAATTCTAGCCACTGACGCTTAATTTTCCTTAGTAGCCAATGCAACCAGAAACCGTGGTTTTTTACTTCGCTGTTGATTCAATGTCATAATCATGTGTCTATTAAGCATCGTATTGCGCCAAAGCAGATATACAACATTTTACGCGTCTCATCTGCACATGTCTGGAATAACCGTGCCTGCTCTCTCGCTTATGCGAGCAACTAAATCGTAGCTATATGCTTCAATTAGGAATATGGTGACATTCTCCTAATTAGGATGTGTGTTGTCCTTTTTTCGTGGACATTTTGAGCTTTTTTGTTGCTGGCGAACACCTTTCCTCCGCAGCTGCACTGGCGAAACCCACGCGTGTCCAGACGAAACAAAGGAGAGGGATTAGAGAGAAGCTAGCAAGAGACAGATGTGGACAGAGGGAATACGGAAGTGCTCTCCCTTCAACGGAGCCGTCTGGTGTCAGAATCCTGAACTGGGTTGGTGACCTGTTGTGCAGATAATGTCAGTACCGGCCTTCTTTATTTTTTTGCGCTGGCTGCTAATCCCTCCTCCTGTATAGGACTCTTTGAGCAGACTTGTTTTGTACTTGTCGCAATTTGTCCTTCTAATGGAGAAGAAGAAAAAGATTTTTGTCAAAAGAATTTAGGACAAAAACGCTGTGACAAAAAAATTTTTTGAAAAAAAACAAAAATCAACAAAGTTGCTTGTGATCATCACCGTATTTACGTTAAAGATAACACCAATTGGAGAATCCTGATTTTGTTTTTGATTGTGAACATCATCTCTGATAAATAGGATCACTTTTTTTTTCGTGCTTTATCTTGAACTAGCCTTAGAGCATCACAGGTTGGGGTTTCTTTAGAACTTGGAGAAGGGTAGAGATTAATTGAACAGTCCATCAGTTTTCTTCAAACGTCAACTAAAGACAAGGAAAAAAAAAAACTGCTGCAAAGAAAATGGATCAACCAGTATCGCAAGTGACCTCAGCTGTAGCTGAGGGAGCTTCATCAGCTACATCAATTGCAGCTGCTGCTGCCACTGCAGCAGTCGACCAATTGGAAGTATTGTTCAAGGATGCTCCATCTTGGATTAAGGTTCACACCCCATCCATTGACCACCCATTCGGTTTGGAGTTGTGGCCTTTGTTCTCTAAGGTTTTCGAACACATTGCTGGCTACCCAGCTGAGGACTTTAAGTTCATTTACAATCAGACCTTCCTGGCTAACGGTTTCCAAGCAATGGGTATTATTATTGTCTACTACATCGTTATTTTCGGTGGACAGGCCATTCTTCGTGCCGCCAACGCTTCTCCAATGCACTTCCACTTCCTGTTCCAATTGCATAACTTGTTCTTGACAACTGTCTCGTTCATCTTGATGGTCTTGCTTGTTGAACAATTGGTTCCAATGATTTACCACCACGGTCTGTTCTGGGCTATTTGCGCTCCACAAGCTTTCGCTCCAAAGTTGGTCGTTTTGTACTATTTGAACTACTTAACGAAATTCATTGAGTTGATTGACACTGTCTTCTTGATCCTGAAGAGAAAGAAGTTGTTGTTTTTGCATACTTACCACCACGGAGCCACTGCTTTGCTATGTTACACCCAATTGGTTGGTGAAACCTCTGTTGAATGGGTTCCAATCGTCTTGAACTTGGGTGTCCACGTTGTCATGTACTGGTACTACTTCCTAAGTTCATGTGGTATTAGAGTTTGGTGGAAACAATGGGTTACTAGATTCCAGATTATTCAATTTTTGATTGATTTAGTTTTCGTATACTTCGCTACTTACACCTTCTACGCTAACAAGTACTTCGATGGCATTTTGCCTAACAAAGGTACTTGTTATGGTACACAAGATGCCGCAGCATATGGTTACTTGATCTTGACCTCTTATTTGGTTCTATTCATCTCTTTCTACATCAACTCTTACAAAAAGGGTAGCAAAAAGAAGGCTGAGAAGGAAGCTTCTAAGGTAGAAAGCTCTTCTGCAACTACCTCTGGTTCCAAGCCAAAGAACTCCAAACCATCTTCTAGAAAGGCTTGAACTTATGCATGAAATTTGAATATGTTATGATTCAAATTTTGTAACATTTTTGTACAATCTCAATTTTTTATTTTTTTATTCTGCCCTCACTATATATAAATGACATTTTTCATATTATTATTATTACACCTATTGATTAATTATGAGTATCTCTTTCTCGATAGGTTCAATATTTTCGATTATTTGGTTGAATTTATTGTTTTGGACACTGTTATAGTGTAAATCAACATTTTCGATGAGTTTGAATTTTAAATTATCGAGAATCTCAAGTAAGAACATTGGTAAGAACAGCAAATATGGTGGAAACTCCCGAAATTATGTAAAAATGTTATACAATGCATTAAAATACAATTTGTTTGCTTTTTACAGTACTCTTATGAAGCAAAATATCAAGTTTAATAAGCATATTTGATGCAAGTTTATCAAAAATATGATATGAGATCATTACAACGGCAACATATATAGCGACTAATTATCAATAAACAACCAGATATATGGGTTACTCTGCTTCAATCCCTATATCTGAAATGCCTCTCCCTTTCCCTCTTCCTCTTCCTCTTCCTCTTCCTCTTCCTCTACCTCTTCCTCTACCTCTAGCTTGAAAAGTTGCTCTGTTATTTTCGGAAACACCACAATTGGCACGACTCCCTCTTTTATTGAAAGATCCTCTATAGTTACCTCTAGAATTTGAAGATGATACTTTTTCATAAAGTTCCGATGATTCGGCCTTTGATTCATTGATTGCGTGATCACCAACTACTTTTGATCCTTCAAAATTTTTAGTATCATTTATACATTTATCTGTGCTATCAGAAATAGTAGTATCAGAGCTTCCGGTAGTACCTCTATCTGTGGAACTTTTAAACCCACCTCGATAACTCCCCCGATATTTCCCTCGATAGTTTCCCCGATATTTCCCTCGATAATTATCTCTATAGTTTCCTCGAGATGCATCATGATAATTGCCCCTATATTCACCTCGACCACCTCGCATATACCCACCTCTATAGTTTGATTTATTTCTTTCTCCGGTTAGCTTATTATTATTGTGACCTGCATTCAAAACTTCAACTCCCCTATCTGATACAACTAAATTTTCTTCTGTGGTCGTTAATTCAGAATTATTTCCAGCATCACTGTCTTTTCCAGCGCAATTTGATTGGATATTTGTCGCAACTTTTGCTTTGCCTTTATAATCTCGAGTTTGTGCATGCAGTTCTGCATCAATTGAAGTAGTCATTATTTTGTCATGCGCTAATTCATTGTCAGATATCTTAATTGATGACGTACTTTTATTTTCAGCGCTATTACTTTCTTCACTTAAGGAAACAGCACCAGCTATAGAAGAATTCTCGTGTTCCTTTTTGCCAACACAGTCCTGGTTCTTCTTCTTCTCATTACCAAGATAAGTTCCACTTCCATTATATCCCAAACCTCCTCTTCTTGAACCACGACTATATCCCCTGTGTACACCACCTCTTCCTCGATATCCAGCAGCATATTTTGGATATGATATCATAGACTCATCATTATTATACACTCGTTTGTTAATGGACTGATTAGATTTATGGATTTGAGGATGTGTATCTTGCTTTTTAATATTTCTGCCAATAAATTTTTTATCAGGATTATGATTAACTTTTGAATTATTGTTTTTATTCTTATGCTTAGATTCCTCATCTTTACTTACGGTAAAATTCGTCAAAGATCCCTTAATAGTATTATGAATCTTACTATCAGATATACCTCGAAGACCATTATCAGATTTATCAATTGTCTCATTGTTAGGAACAGAACATGATTTTTGTTTAGGAGTCGTATCCGAGTTGCTAGCGATTTTTTCATTTTGGGTCCAATTTTTTTCACCATCAGCCATTTTTTCATTTGGAACACAAGATATCTTAGCTTCTTTTAGATTTTGTTTAATCTCATTTCCTTCTTCATTAATCTGCCTTTCCTGGCTCGAATTGCTAATAATATTTTCCTTGATTGCTTTCTGGGCACTATTATCTTTCTCCTGTAAGTTATTACTCGCGGACGGAACATGCAACGATTTTGAACCAGTATTTGCTGCTGATGAATCCTCTTGTATGATAGCTGAGGTTTCACCACCATCTTCTGATTTATCAGTAGGCTTCTTCAGGATTTTTAATTTTGGTTTTTCATTAATAATGGTCTGAGAAGTGTTTGAAAGTGCCTGACTTTTCAACAGTTTATTCTCTTCACTTAAAATGTGTCTTAACACTGAAGTATCCTCAACATGCAAGTTCTTCATCTTTTCTTCTATTTCTAGTACTTTAGACTGAGTATCCACGGGCTTTGCTGTGCCAAAGGGATTGATTTTCGGCTTTTTCTTCTCAGGTTGTGCCTGAGATTGTGATGCACTTGGATTACTGACAACCCTACTAGAATCACTATTTCTTCGCATTTCTGCGGGCACATGAGATTTTTCCTGAAATGATTTACCAGCATCATCCTCAGGATCTTTCAACTGTTTGCTGTTCTCCACGTAATTCTTGAAGTCTCCTATTTCTGCAATAGCAACAGTGATTTCATACATCTCAGTTAGCGGCTGCGCCCAGTAATCGACAATCTTTATCAAGTCTCTAATACCTAACAATTCAACGAATGCCACTTTTTTGTCACGTTTGAAGTATTTATCGAATGTATTATCAACTTCCAAACTTGGGTTTGGATTGAGCTCCCAAAACAGTCGGAATTTTACGAATTTAGTGAATTTCATGTGAAACAAATCCTTAATGTCGTAGTCAGAAAACCGTGGAGGGAGATTTGAGAATTTAACAATGTATGGGGGCCCCGCATGGTTCAGGTAATCAAATCCGCTGCTTTCGCGCTCCACGTCTTGCTCCGTATACATGTGGTGGTACCCGCCACCTCTTAGCGGAGGTCTCCCCATCTGGCCCCCATTGAAGCCGCTATTGCCGTGGAAGTGCGAGTGGCCGTTACCAAACGGAGAATGGGAATTGTGCTGGGACGGACCTCCTCGCCTTGGCCTGAACAGCTCTGGGTTTGTAGTGTTGCTAATGTTGTTGATGGCATCCAGATTTATCTCCTCTTCGTCCCACACGGACTCACCCAGGGAGTCCTTCCCCAGGAACTCTTCCAGAGACATTTTCTTGGCATTGTTTTTGGAGCCCATTGGTAGCACGCTATTAGGGATGTCCTCAGAATATAAAAACACTGTCTAATTTACGTTTCCAAAAATCTCACGATCCAACCCTGATATATTGCACCGCAGTGTATCCGCAGTATGTCTTTCGCGGAAGGGTGACTCAGCAGCAATCACTTTTCTCTAATCTAGTTTCCGTGCCGTCAAATCGGGAGTCGTAAGAACAGGTCTCCTCCCTTCTCTTCTAACTCTGGCCCGGGACTCCGCTGCATCTCCACACCAGCAGTTCCTCCAGCACTTCGAGACCCGTTGACACCGTATGTCAGAGTGCTGTCCAAAACTCAGGCCAGGCTGGAACCGTTATTGTTTGAAGGAGGGGGGGTTGCTCAGCACTACCCCGAACCCTAAGTTAGGTCTTTGCAGTTAGGTCTATGCTGCGTTAGGTCTTTATTGCCTCAGGCCTTTGCAGTGTTAGGTCTTTGCAGTGTTAGGGCTGTGTCCTGTGGGCTCCCACTGCATTGTCCTCCGCTGCCCGTGCCTGCCCCGCATACCTGCAGAAGCCCTCATCACACGCCGAAAACCCTAACTTTGACGTTTGCCCGCGCACACGCTCTTGCGCTACACAGAGACTGCCGTGGTACCTGCAGTCCGCACACCCAACGTGCTTAGTGCCGACAGATATAGTGCAATACGAGATTGATCGTGCTTCGTATAGAGGCATTTCACAAGAGTGGGCTTTTGGTGTCTGCGAGCAGTACTCTTTTGGGCTGGATCAGACCTAACTGTGGAGCCGGGAAGGTACGATGTGGGTGACGGTTTGATGAGTGCAAGTCTTGGACAAGCATAACAGGGCTGTGTGGCAAAGGCTGGCACTTTTGTTCTGCGGAAGGAGGTCGAAGACAAAACGGGTAATACACAATCACTTGCTACAGTAAGGAGACTATTAAAGTGCACTTTTACATCCACACGTGCAGATAAGTGGTTGTGCTTCTACATCTTTCTTTTTGCAGGGGACACACAGGTAGGATATCCGTGTATCTTTTTTTTTTGACTTGTGCATTAGATAAGAAGGAAATCCAATAATCTATTCTTTTTCTTTTCAAGAAACAGCACCAATAAGCTAATACTTTTTTTCCAAACCACTATCAATAAGCTAATATTCCATTTTGCAAGAAAGGAAAGCAATAATGGGTGACGAAAGTGCTGCTCAACTTCTGGCCAAGTATGCAGAACTGCTGAAGTCATTGGAGAGGGAGGTAAATAAGGTTGGAACAAGGCGGGACTCAGGGCAGGTGCGCTCACAAATCGAAGAGATGTTGCCTGATTGCTTGGCCTTATCGGGCGAGCCGTCGTTCAGCGCGGGCCAGAAGCTGACCCACGATTACCAACAACTGAACAAGGAATTGCAGAGATTGCAGAACGAGTACAGGTCTCGAGCAGAGAAACACCCAATGGGGGAAATAGAAAACAGCACGGTACGACGGGGTCCCGAAAGCGCGCATGGCCCTGCTACCGAGCAAACACCTTTGCTTCTTCAGGAAGAAGAACGGCAAGCACACCAGCCACCGCAACAGCAGTTGGAACACCAGATGCAACAGCACCAGGTACAGCAGCGTCAGGACACCATTCCAGAAGACGAGCTCGACTTCTACACCATTGTGCAGGAGGATAGGTCCCAGCAAATATCACGCATTCACTCCTCGGTGCAGGAGGTCAATGCAATCTTCAAACAACTAGGTACCTTAGTCCAAAACCAGGGCACACAGGTTGACTCTGTGGGCGAGAACATCTCGCACTTCAACGACAACATGAAGCGAGCACACGACCAGCTCTCGCGAGCCGATGAGCACCAGCGCCAGAGAAACCGCTGCGGGCTCATGACGCTCGTCATCGTCCTCATCGTGACTCTAGTAATTATTCTAGGTGCCCTGAGCTGACCCCGAGTCCCCACCCTATCTCTACCGAGTAATCGCAATACCGGCCGGGCCCGGGACCTGCATCCTTCTCCTTCTCCCCTCTTTTTTACGTCAATATCCTAAATAACTGTACTAATTACGACACTCTCATTTGACATACCGGACATGAATAGTGGGGCAGAGCTTCTAGAAGCCTTCCCAAAAAGGCAACCAGAAGTGTTCCTTTCAGCACCCACCTTTTCTTTTTCGTACAGAGAATCTCCCAATCGGCCCTCTCCAGCGGGGCTGGAATAGGAAAGTGAGGAGGCCCTCATCTCGGTTCGGACACCATGTACCACAGCCATACACAGAAACACAGGTACAGTCCCCAAAAAAGAAAGAAAAAAGTGAAGAGGCTGTTTCTTCAAAACTTCTTTCTGTGGGCGGGTCAACGGCCAGCAGCCCATTTTTTCGACCATTTGTTTATTTTCTTTCTTTTTCCATCTCCGTCTTGCTGGACATCTGCGCGTCCACTGAGCCCAAAATCCGATCCGACCCGCTTCCCACGTAGCTCCCGTTCTCCTTCTCTTTCGGGCTGGCAAAGCCACGGCTAGCCTGACCTTCCCCCCAGAGGTTTCTCTGGGGTACTCTCATGGTCTCGAAGGAAAAAAAAGAAATTTTCTCATTGTTCGCTTTTTGTGGTGTGGTTGTTTCTTCGGTGTGTATCCCGGCTTCTGCCACAATCAAAAACATTACAGCGCTGCATCTTCTGGGCTGTGGCGAGAGGGAGGGCCAATTGCTGCGAAGAAGGTTTTCGTCGCACTTAGTGCTGTTAAGAAGGCTTTCACCACAAGAAAAAAGAAAGAAACAAATAACAGCTCTGTGCTACGTGTGCATCTGTGGCGTGGAATGAGCTGAAGAAATACTTGGTGTCCATGCAGGGCCCACGCTCGCTTCTCGCTGTAAATCCTCGGCCCAACTTCCCCTCTGGCCATTGAGGGACCGGGACCTTTGGGTGCGTGGATGCGGCCATTGTAATGGCGCTATGCACATTCGCTTTGTTTTTTTTCCTGCTGCTTCGTTGAAAATTTTGCTGCGCTGTGAAAAGCCAAAGGGACCCATTTAAGCAATTTGGTGCTTAACAGCTTTTTAAATAAAAAGTGAAGTGGCAGAGAGGGTCAGGGAAGCTGGCGATCTTGAGGTATCCACATAAGTTGCAATCAGTTGTTCACATCCACAAATAAATTTTTTTCACTAATATATAAAAAAAAGAAAAATAGGAAGTGAAAGAACAAATAGAAGCTAATAAGATATAAATAAATTCCTGTGAATTAGTTTTGTTGACGTTATTGAGAGTAATTGAAAAAGTGACAGAGATACGGAGAGGCAATAGAGATACGGAGACATTAGAGATACGGAGAGGAGTCATCAATTAACAGTTCAGATAATATTAGCAACAGAACTTTGATTTTGACATAGACCATCACCGTTCTTTTATATATATAAAAACAACAATAGCAGTTTTTTTTCATCAGGGAGAAGAAGATTTAGATACACTGAAAACTGAAAAGACGGTATAGTGTGATCTGCTCCTGAATTGAACTGGAACTGAACAGAACTGCGAAATCAAATGCTCGATGTCAATCCCTACACTATATGATATCCTGCTGCAACCAGGGAATGGATTGACAGACCAGAACGATGTGTATAATATCGAAACATTTCACAAGTTTCTGCTGAAAGCGCACTGTGAGGAGAACCTGGAGTTTTTTCAATATACCAATGCGTACATTTGCAGCAAGAACAAAGAAAACGAGGAGGATAGGAATTCCAAGTCAGTTTCAGACCTGGCTAATTCGTCGACGGCTTGTAACAAACTCTTGAGATTATGGAACAACAGGATATACCTAAAGTACATCGCCTTGAACTCACCTCGCGAATGCAACTTCCCACAAGAGATCAGAGAGGTTTTCGAAAAATCTTATAGGGAAGGGACTTTGCCTAGTGACGAGAACGTTCTAATTGCTATGCAACACATTCTTCAACTGCTGATGGATGCCTACAGACAATTCACAAAATTCGTGAACGACAGCGAGAATCCTGTGGAAGAACTCATTACCGAGAAGAGCCAGGCCATAATCACAAGTTTTGGTGAGAACGACAGTGTGTCTTCTATTATATCAAATGAGGATATTAAGAAATCCGATATTGAAGATTTTACCTCGAAAGACTCCACTACAACTTACTGGGGGATGGGTAGCTTAACTTATCCACAAGCCAACTATTTGATGACGCCAAAGGTGAACCTCTCAGCTAATGACATCATAATCAACTCGACAACAGCAAAGCTAGCTCCAAGTGTCAGCCCTTTAATTAGCCGTGAGATTAGTGATATCATGAAGAATAATGCAGCACATACTGGTAAGAGAGGCTCAGGAGAATATAGGGACACAAATTTGTTTGCTTCTTCAAACTCACCCAAGAGACGTTCTATTGAGGCTGACAAAAGGAAAAGTGTTTCCCCCATATTTGTGTCTCCAACGTCCAAACACCATTCAACTAAATACAGTAAGACTGATGGTTCCAATTACGTGAATAGATCAATTAAAGCTTCCACATCCCCATTATCACATAGAGCAAACACCTGTCCAAATGACAAAATCAAGCGCCCCATTTCACCTCCAATAACACAACTCCCGCCAGATAACCATCACAGCACTATAGTCGGTAAAAGTAAACAATTTTTTACAAGATTGAGCATGGTAGGAAGAAAAAAGACTTATTCAAATCATCGCGTGGAGCACAACATCAAGCATCAAACCCCAAACTGACTTACATCGCATTTCACAAACTGTTTGGCTCTCATTTCATTAATTTTTTTTTTTCATTTTGCATTTTTCTTAATTATTTCGTTGCTGATCAAAAGTAACCAAAACTAAAAGCCATAAAAACAATTGCATATTTTAGATTGTAGAGCACAATCTATTACTACTGTACTATAATAATACCTATCAAAAATTTCAAAAAGCCTAAACAAGAAAAACACAGTTAAAGATGGACAATCAATTTAAATGCCCGTCATATTAAGAATTTGTTGTTAGGGAACTTTCTTAATCCAATTTCAAGAAAACTGGAACAGCCGAAAATACCCATTCCTGAAGATAACTTGCATCAGAACTGTACTATAATTCATCATCCAAACAATCGAATGCTGATTACAATATAACACTCAACAAAATGGAATTCTGAATATCTTGTTATTTTCTCTTTGCATTAGTAACCATATAGGAACTGTCAGTCGATACGAATATATGCCTTGTTACTTAATTAATTTTGCTAATAATAACTTCATAAACATATATCTTTTTAGACTTTTATCGTAATTTACATCATACTTTTTTGGACTGAAATATTGAAGTTGTATTGGAAGAAATTATCACAAACACATCACATTGAACGATATCGATACTTTTTTTTCCCTCATTATCTCGCATGACAATCACCGGTTTCGCTGTAACACAGCATGCCGCAGTTTTCTTGCCGGTCCCGCTGGGTAGAAAATGAATCACAACAGCAGTCCCATTGTTAACCATAGAAGTTGCGAAGTATACATAATTATTACTCATTTTTGAAGCAAGATCTCTACGGCTATTGATTGCTTTTATTCAGATTTGTTTTTTTTGTTTTTGAATAGTTCGCTGGTTTTACTTCGATTACATGCATATGCGAAAACCTCTTCTATTCACCCCACACCACTTCTCTTGCCACCTCTCTGTGATGGTATTCCAACAACCATAAAAAATGGAATCAAATATATATATATATATATATATATATATATATATCCAATTGATAAGGAGAGTTAAATACAATTTGGATTATATTCTTAGTCAACTCAGACAGATACATTTTTAAGCTTTGATTGTTATTTTTAAAATAATTAATCCTCGGACAATCCATTTTCCTGCCTTAGAAAAACCTATTGAATAAGTAGTACTCAATAGTGAAGAAGTACTCCATTTCACTTTGCCGAAAAGTCGAGTGAGCAAAATTGAAAATTAGGACAACGACATTTGACTGGACAAAAATATAGTACATTGTACTCTTTAGCAATCAAAGGTAGCGTTCCATAAATTGTCAGTGACTCACGTCAAATTCCTGGTAGCAAAAAGAAAAAAACAAAAAATAGACTGAGACTGTATATCATCCCTAATACGTCTTTTTTGCTTTCAATTATTAACCCAAGATCATTTTTGGGTATACTACACCACTTTCTGTGAATTTACTGATTCTTTTGGAAATTACTGAGGTCTTCCCTTTAACGACAATAGTTATTATTATCAAGGTATTACTTCGACAAAACATCATTTTTCGATAAAAACTTATTTCATATTTAACAAGCTACACTATGAAACAAACATTTTCTCTACTTGCTGATGTGTCCAGGGCTTCCAAGACAATCAAGCCAGTAAAACTTGCATATAAAAATATGCTAGCTAATCCAGCAACAAAATATAGACCGTTTATTGGTCCTAGACTCGAAAGGAGACAATGGCCTAACAAAACCATAAAAAGGGCTCCAAGATGGCTCTCAACAGATCTGAGAGATGGTAACCAATCTCTCCCGGATCCTATGTCTGTCAAACAAAAAAAAGAATATTTTCAGAAGCTGGTCGAAATTGGGTTCAAAGAGATTGAAGTATCATTTCCCTCAGCATCTCAAACAGATTTCGACTTCACCCGATATGCTGTTGAAACAGCTCCGGATGATGTTACCATCCAATGTTTAGTTCAGTCAAGAGAACATCTCATCAAAAGAACTGTGGAAGCATTAACAGGAGCTAAGCGTGCGACTATTCACACCTACTTAGCTACAAGTGATATGTTCAGAGAGATTGTATTCAATATGAGTCAAGATGAGGCGATTGAGAAAGCTGTTGAAGCTACAAAATTGGTTAGAAGTTTAACGAAAGATGACCCAGCTCAACAGGCGACGCATTGGTCATATGAATTTTCACCCGAGTGCTTCAGCGACACTCCGTCTGAATTTGCTGTAAAAATTTGTGAAGCCGTAAAGGCCGCCTGGGAACCAACCATTGAAAACCCAATAATCTTTAACCTACCAGCTACCGTTGAAGTTGCAACTCCTAATGTTTATGCTGATCAAATAGAATACTTTAGTACACATATCACGGAACGTGAAAAGGTCTGCATTTCAACTCATTGTCACAATGATCGTGGTTGTGGTGTTGCAGCAACAGAATTAGGATTATTGGCAGGGGCTGATCGTGTTGAAGGTTGTGTGTTCGGTAATGGCGAACGTACTGGTAACGTTGACCTGGTCACAGTAGCTTTAAACATGTACACACAAGGGGTTTCACCAAACTTGGATTTCTCCGATATTAGGAATGTTATAGAGGTTGTCGAACGCTGTAACAAACTTCCAGTTCCAGCTAGAGCACCATACGGTGGTGATCTAGTCGTTTGTGCTTTCTCAGGCTCTCACCAAGATGCAATTAAAAAGGGTTTTGCGCTCCAAAACAAGAGGCATGCCGAAGGAGATACACAATGGAGAATTCCATACCTCCCATTAGATCCTAAGGATATAGGCCGTGATTATGAAGCTGTTATTAGAGTTAATTCACAATCGGGTAAAGGTGGTGCAGCTTGGGTGATTTTGAGGTCATTAGGATTGGATACGCCGAGAAATTTACAAATGGAGTTTTCTACTGTGGTTCAAACAGAGGCAGACTCTATCGGTAAAGAGCTCTCTGCTGAAGAAATTACAGGCCTGTTCAAAACAACCTATAACTACAACAATGAAACACACCAATATATTTCTCTATTAGATTATGATATCCAAAAGATCGACAATGATAGAAGAATTCTAAGTGGTCAAGTTGAGTTTGATGATCAAATCGTTCCTATTAAGGGAAGTGGTAACGGTCCAATTTCTTCGCTGGTGGATGCACTCTCTAATTTATTGAACGTCAAACTTGGTGTTGAAAACTATACCGAACATGCTTTAGGTTCCGGCTCGAAAACACAGGCTGCATCATATGTCCATTTATCCTACAGAGATAATACGTCAAATGAGAAGGCATATAAATGGGGTGTCGGCGTTTCTGAAGATGTTGGAGAAGCCGCAGTCAGAGCAATATTCTCAACAGTCAACAGCATAATTCACAAAGGTGAAGTCACACTACCAGAAAAAAAAAATTGAGCTAAATAGATTCCAAATGAAGCATTATCAGTTATCAAAAGAAAATATATCTATAATATATAGTTTGGTTCGCGATTTTATAGACAAGTAACTTATAGTTTTGTCTTTCTATGGTACAATGCAGTTGATCAATGTTTATATTGTACGTGGTTTCTTTAAACTTTGATGACGTAATTTTTTTTTTTTAATTTTCGTTCAGTTACAAGTACTTTAAAAAAAAAAATACCCTAATAAGCATAAACTATGTATAAATCGTGATGTTATGATCAAAATACAACTAGCACACACACAAAACTATAGTATGTGCAACTGATAGTTTAATTCTATTGTCCCTGACATTTATTTGATACTTCTTAGAGGCATATGGACTTAAAACTCGTCCTTAATTTGATTTGGAAATAGGAATTATCGATTACATTTTTTGGGTTGATTTGATATCGGTCTGATAATATTAGCATTGCATAGTAAAAAACAACAGATACTAGATATAGCACTGGCTGGAATTTTGGATTAGTCAACTCAGGAGATTACTAGATGATCATTCTTGCTTCAACAAAGCCCGAGAGAAGACTGGCAATATCATCGTATTCTCATGCATTGATATTTAAAGCCGTTAATTCTTCAGAGCATAAGCTGACTTGCTCAGTGGAGATAGCAGACAAAAAGGATTGCATTGATCAAAATTTTGAGAAGCTATCAAGTCTAGAAATATTTGCTTTCATTGGTATTATTGAAGTGGATGGTGACCTTTACTTAGGCACTATTACCGGAAAAAGGGAGGTTGCTCAACCAGTTCCAGAGACATCAATAAATAAAATACTAGCTGTTGATTTCTTTTGTCTGAGCTCTGATAAGTGGGATGGACTAGATATAGATGGAAACGGTTGTGTTGTTGATGATAAGAATTCAAAGTCACCTCGGAAGCCCAATGAGGTAGCACGACATCCCTGCTGGCCACTAATGAAACTATTATCTAATGGAACTTTCTATTTTAGTAATGAATTTGATCTGACCTCTACCCTACAAACAAGAGGTTTTCATAATATTGCATTAAATGAAAATATTTACGATGAACAATACATGTGGAATAACTTCATGATCTTGCAAATGATTGGCTATAGAGATACATTAGATAACGATACAAAAAATATATTTGATAAAGAAAATTTTATTACCACAATCATAAGAGGATTTGCCAAAACCGGTATAGCATATGTTAGTGATTTCAAGGTTGCTATGACAATTATTTCAAGGGAAAGTTTTAAAAGGAATGGCTACAGGAACTCAATAAGAGGCATTAATGATGAAGGTGCAACCGCTGACTTTATTGAAACTGAATTTATAATGTATTCCAGATCTTTCTCTTACGCCTACACGCAAGTCAGAGGTAGCGTACCAGCTTTTTGGGAACAGAAGGAGTATTCTCAAAGTTCTCCAAAGATCCAGATTACAAGAGCTTTAGAAGCAACCCAGACAGTATTTGAAAAACATATGAACAGTATCCTTAATACATATGGTTTTGTGAGAATTTTGAATCTGCTTTCCGAAACTTCTGAAGAGTCAGAGCTATCGGAAAGATATGAAGAGCTTTTGGATCATCTTCCTGAACATTGTGAGGTTATTAGATTTGATATGAAAAAGGAATACGAACAAGGTGGTGAGATCGCAATCAAAAGTCTTATTCCAATGATCTTGAAATATGTGCAAGAGGACGGATACTACTCTTTTTATGCAACAAAAAATAGAACTCTTTCTGAGCAGCAAGGTGTCTTTAGAACAAATTGTGTTGACTGTTTAGGAAGAAGTAATCGCGCTCAAGAACTTGTGTCAATTGTTGCTTTTCGGACATTTTTAGAAGACTCAAGAATCATCAAATGCAGTGATTACATTGAGGATAAAGAGTTCTATATTATGCACAAGAAACTATGGGAAGAAAATGGTCAGGAAATTGCGAAAATACATACTGGAAACTCAAATGACAACAACATTATTCAGAAAAAAAGTAAATTATCATTCTCTGGAAGATTTTCAAGCGTCAGAAATTCAGTAAGTAGAAAGTACTTCAGTCCATTTGCAGAAAAAGATGAACTAAACGCAATTGACATTCTATTAGGTAGAGGGGAAGATCAGTATATTGTTGATATATTTGACCCTTTATCTGACTATATACATAGTCATCTGAAAGAGTCAAGTTCACAATATCTGAGTTTTCAAGATATCACAATATTTATCGGCTCTTACAATGCTTCAGGGAAACTAATTGATGATGACCTGACCAGCTGGTTATTTCCAATAGGTGAAAAATTCAAAGCCGATATTGTAATAATTGGTTTGCAGGAAGTTGTAGAAATGTCTGCAAGGTCCATATTAACTGCTGATGAATCTAAAGGCAGTGCATGGGAAGAAACAATAAGAACATACCTTGGCTTTTATGGTGATAAGTATCTTCTATTGAGAATAGAACATATGACATCACTAACATTGTTAGTTTTTGTCAAGGAATCAAAAGTAAATCTTGTAAGAGAAGTAGAAGGGACGAATAAAAGAACTGGATTTGGCGGTATAGCTGCCAATAAAGGTGCAGCAGCAACAAGATTGAAAATTGGTGAATCTTCTTTTTGTTTTATCAATTGTCATTTAGCCGCAGGGGATAGCAATGTAGAGGACAGGAAAAAAGACTTTCAAACAATTCGAGATGGTGTCCAATTTGCTGGTGGTAAAGGTGTATTAGATAATAATTATATTTTTTGGTTTGGTGACATGAACTATAGAGTTACATTACCAAATGAGGACGTCAGATCAATATTGTTGGAGAAAAAAAAAGGATATATTAAGGAACTACTTGGTCATGATCAACTAACTCAAGAAATTTGCTCTGGTGTCGTGTTTGGTGGTTTCAAGGAACCTCCAATCAATTTTCGCCCTACCTATAAATACGATGTCGGTACTGATTTATATGATACATCAGAAAAGGCCAGAACACCTTCTTGGACTGATCGTATATTATATAAAGGCGATGGAATCCAAGTGCTCTCATACTCAGACGTTGATCTTCTGTATAGTGACCATAAACCAATTTATTCTGCATATCGTCTGGAGGTTCCTGTCGTTGATACAGTAAAACGTCAAATGATTAAGGAAGAACTTGTGAAACGATTTACCGGAAAAATTGACCACTTACAAATCGACAATAATTCCTCCCATTCACGCAAATCTTCAACATCCTCGACCTCTAATTTTAAAAGGGATACGTCATCTACAGGTAGTGAGGACACCAAAGTGAGCCGTTCAGGATCATTTCAAAGAAGACCACCACCAAGAGATAATATATCAACAAATAATTTCTCAGTTGATTCTATACCTTCAAAAAAGCCATCATTGAAGAGACCTCCACCTCCAACTAGTGGTAATGATATAAGCAATTAGACGTGTTTATATTATATACAGTTTGTTTATCAGTTATCGTAGTTACCAGCATTTATATAATTCATATTTGATCTTTATAATAAGGGAAAATTAAATAGTTAAAAGTAGACTATATAATTATAGTAGGTATTTTAATTCAACTGAACCATGAAAATGCATTTATTCTAAACTTTACAATTCCAAACCAGTCTCAACTACAGCCCTGTGTTTCTTATTTCCAATTTGCTAACAAAAAAATGTATCACGTGATAATTTACTGGTTTGAAATCGAATGTATTTGATTACCTTAAAAATAATAGAAACCTTCAAATGAAGAATGGAACTTCAAATCAGACTGATACCCGATAAGAGGTAATCAAAAACTCAATTAAATGCATCATTATCAAAAGAACACATACTGAGTTAAAGTAAATAAAGTTTTCTTCTGCGGTAAATGGAACGAAAAGGAGACAAGAATTCTGTTGATGATAAATTTATAAATGAAGTTAGTAGGTCTGATGAATCGAATGATGAAGTCAGTAGGTCTGATGAATCGAATGATGAAGTCAGTGGTACAATAAGGAATATCAGTAATAAAGTAGAAAATACAAGCTTGAGGGAATCACATAAAGTAGAAACGATGACAAATGAGATAAATATCCAAGACGGACCTTTCGAGTATAATGAGATACTGAGAGATCTACCTAAAGGAGTGACAATAACATGCATCGAAGCTGAAGATAATCATATATATCTGGGTACAAATAATGGCCAGCTACTACACTATTATGAAATAGAAGGTGGTAATTTTCTGTTAGTTTCGAAAGTTCCATTTTTGTCTCATGAAACTAACCCGATTGATAGAATTCAATTACTTCCGAACATTGATAGGGCTCTAATTTTTTCTAACAACAAGCTAATTCTATTTCTATTGCCAGAACTTGCACCTACCCCAAATGTTGCTATATTAAAAAGTATACAAGACTTTGATATTCATTCATATTCTCAGAACTCCGAGTCTTATAGACTAATGGTATCAAAGGAGAACGCTTTGCAAATGTATAAAATTGGCAAAAATACAATAACACTAAAAAAAAATTTTGAAGAGCAAACGAATGTTCATTACCTGCGATGCCATGACAATTTAATATTAGTATCCAGGAATAATGAATATGAGCTTTTAAATCTAAAAAAGCAAACATTTGTTCCCCTTTTCAAGGTTTCAGAAAGTGAAAATGAAAGTAATAACAAATTTATTAGTCCGTTAATGGCAACTTACAACAAGAAAGCTTTTATAATAGCATCTGGGGGCATAAACAAGGACGATAATGCTATGGGTCTAGTGATAAACCACGATGGTGATATAACAAAGGCAACATTAGTGTTCGAGCATTATCCTGATGACGTTGTTGTTCATTATCCATATGTATTAGCAACATTTAATGAGGAGAAGGTTTATATATATGAACTTCAAATTGATGAGGAACCAAAATTAGTTCAAAAAATTACTGGCAATGGTTCCAAACTTTTTGTAACTAAATCAAACATGAAGTTTCACATAAAGTACACTAATACTGAAATAAAAACCAGATTATTAGAAAGGATAAGGAAAGTTCCTCTTTTCAAAGATGATAACAACTACGGAATTCAGAGGGAGAAAGCCATTGCATCGGAAATTGCCGAACCAACTAGTTCAATTTTGTTATGGAATGATAGAAATTTAATGTCATTATTTTGTAAACCATTTATTTGCAATTTAAACAAATATGATGATTTGGAAATAAAAAAAATTGAACAATATGTGGAACACATAAGAAACTCGGACATTCATAATTGTGAACTGCAACAGGTTGAGATAAAATATTTTAAGATATTGTTACTCCTGTGGGAACTGCTGAATACCGACAGTATCAATCATACAATCATAAAGCAATGGGTTGCAAAAATTGAAGTTGTAGATATAAGGATTCTCATGTCGCTTCTTGACTTCGAAGTATTTGGGGAAGTCTGGTTATATAATGGACTCACCAAAATGTTTGAAAAGTTGAAAATGCTACATCTAATTAACAAATGTAATAATAGGAGTGAACTGATTCAAGATTTCAGGGATATAAAGGTTCACATAGAAAAAAAAGCGTTGAAAAAGGAACAAAAAATAAAAGACTCAAAAAATGTATTGAAGACATTAGAAATAGCTATATTTCGGCATGAATTATTAAGTGACAAACCTGTAAATATGATAAATTATAACATGTCATATTTCGATGATTTTGTGAAAATCATCAATGAAGAATCTGAAGCAGATAATCATATCGAAATGCTGATACAAATCTATAAATTAAGAGAGGATCACGAACAGGTGATTGATCTCCTTAAATCAAACAATAGCATATCTGAGTTATTAACATATATTGTGAAAAATGGTTCCAATCTTTCTCAAAGTTATATCAAAACTAATTTAATTAAGATTTTGGTGTTCATAGTACGAAATTCAAAGGTCGTAGACAGCAAACTCATTACTGATGTTTTCGATATTATGGAAATTAACAACATAGACAATAGTGAGTTCTTGCAAGAAATTAGTGCTAACACTGCATTAAAGGTACAAATATTAGAAGTAATAGGTGCACTAAATGTGAAAGATGAACACTTTCTAATTGAGTACTATAGTTCAAAACTAAGAGATACAATTGAGAGCGAAGATTTAATGACCTCACTTCAAAACTTTGGTCATAGCTATAAATCAGATTACAATTATACAAAAATGTCTATTTATGCATTCTTGCATTTGAAAGTGAAAATGAATGATAAGTTTATCATTTTTAGAAAAGTGTGTGAAAGCTTATTGAAACTAATGATTGATAACAGCTCATTATCATCAGAAATTTATCAGAAAATAAAGTCATACGATCAAAATGACTTGATATCGATATACTTATTTTTTGGAAATAAAGAATCTAAACAAATTATATGGACTGTGACTGGAGTTGAACAAATTCTTTTTAAATATCTCGACTTTTTGGCAATTGAGAAAATCTTAACGGAAGACAACTTCTTATCAATACTTGAAAGATATTTATCCTTTCCAAATATTGCAAACTCTATTGAAATATGTGTAACTTTTCTTCTACGGAACCAGATATTTATGAGAAAAGATCAGAAATTGTTGATATCAGTATTATCAAGAATACCAGATAATTTTCCTGTATCTGTATTGGTCCGTCTTTTCTCACAATTACTATTAGACTACGAAGTCGATAAGAAAAATCTGGATATACAGAAAGCATTACTGAAAAGTGAATTGAATGAATATAAAAGTTTGATAGAGAAAACAGAAATTATTGGAATGAAGTGAATATCTTTTTTATTATAATGCTCAGTATGCTCTTCGCAGTATTACTATTTGAGAAATCAGTCTCATGTTTTGCATGCAAAACATTTTTATATCAATATTCTAAATGTAACGCCATATATATACAAACTTTTTTAAAGTAGAAAAGTGTTGTTTACCTATCCTTAAGTATTTATTATTAATTTTTATTTACAAAATAAATGCTATATACATTTTACCAGAGGTGATTTAACATATCATCCCTTCAATTCATTAAGCGCAGAAACGGGTTTTAAACCAGTACAGACGTCATAAAGTACTTCTTTCATCTCAATTGGTAGGATGGTTTGATCCAATGCATGTCTTACAATATGACCATTTTTTACAAACTCGTTCTTCTTGTCGTCTTTTTTAGACAATTTCTGAAAGTCCTTCGTCCCGAGAGCTGGTAGTACATCATATTTACCTCGAATAATAGATTGCAACGTGTCTAAATCAAATTTTAGTTCAGAATTGGCCAGAATCTTTTCTTTGTTTATGATAGATGCCTTTGCTGGGTTATACCCATGAATATTTTGAGCTGTTGGAGCCGCTGAGTCTTTCACCGTCCTCATGGAGACGTTCAAAATATTAGTTGCGGGCAAATTGAATAACGGTGTGGAGTAAGGAAGAAGAGATTGTCTTGTTGGAATGAATGGCTCAAACTCAGTCGAGTTTGAAGGTTTCTTCAAAGCAACCTCTCTTGGCGATACTGCTCTTTTTGCAACATTGACAGTACTGAGTATATGCGACTTCTTGTTTTTCTCTCCACGGAAACTGGTCTTCCGAGTGTTATTGGGTGTTCTGGTTAGCTGCTTCGAGCTTGTGGATAGTACATCCAGCATTTCACTATCTTGTACCCCATTTCTGTTGCTGTTTCCTAACTGACCTCTCTTGAATTGGGGTTGTTTCGTTGGTGTTCCTGTTGGCAGTCTTCTAACCCTTGATTCACTCTCACCTTTCACCTGAAATTTTCTTCCACTTCCTCTAGAGCCACCCTTCTTGTTGTTCTGATTGCTAAACCTCGGAACCCTGCTAGCGGCTTTCACAACCTCCTTATTCTTCGAAGTGGCTTCCTGTGCCCGTGCCAAAATACTGTTTATAAAATCGTGGGTCACCTGGCTGCTATACGCCCTAGTACGGATTAAAGAGGCCATATCCCGTTACCCAATTTGAATGCTATACTACCTCAATTGCCGCAGAGACTAGAAACAGGAATATAATGCCAACAGCACCCTCCCCTCTCCTAACCGGTTAGTCTTTTAATCTGGGGAAACCAGGAAACAAATCGGTCATAACGATGCCCCTCAGCGAGCAAAAGTGCTCCAATAGCATATGAGTCACGTGATATACGTATTTACTACAGAATATTAGGTAAGTTGGTAGTATACTTGCCGGTATATACAGCAGCTAAATTGACAGCTGGATTACAATTATGAACATGGAATTAGATTTACTGTATTTAAAGGGGGAGATATAAACTTGTCTGGGTGCAAGAGATGATCTGTGAGCCCAGCTGAACTAAGTTTCGATCTTGAATGGTGCTAGACATGAAAAGGCTATTAACAGGAGTGCCGCTGCGCAACCAAACGGTATGCATTACACCAGAGTGAATTGGGCTTGGAATATATACAGTTTTCATTATATCTTAGTGACAGTTTGCCGAGCTCCTTTATTTTATTATGATCTTCATCCCTCCGTATCGCTTTTGGACTAGCCCAAGCCTCGACACTACTTGTCACTGCACCGCTTGAACGGTCTCGCCTTGAACTCAGTCTTCTGTTTGATCGAATCGTTATCACCAAGCTCGATCTCCTTGTGGAAATTCAGCCGGTACTTCTCCTCGCCAGCCACTTTCTGCCCTTGCACCACGTTCCTCCTGAGGAACGTCGACACCTCCTCCAGATGCTTGATCTGCTCCTCTGTCGTCTTCGTCGCATCCGGTTTCTGCATCCCGTCCCGGATCTGCGCCCGAGCAGCAAGCAGCATACGACTGTCCCCCCGGAATGCCACTCTCGTAGCCTTCAAACCGTGCCTGTATGCCAGCAACGCCTGCCTCCGTAGCTCCTCAGATATCATGTTCCCGTCTGCCCAACTAAGTAAGTCAACTCCTGGCTGTGCTCGACTCCTAAGACACAAGTAGCCGATGCAATGCACACATGCGCAATCGCATGCTCTTGTGTAGTTGTCGCCCACCAGGCAGGACCAGTCTTCCTCCAGCTGTGCCTTGCGGGGGTCCCACTGCGCGGGCGGAGGTGCCGAGAGGCCCACTGAGCGTCGGATGTCGCTTTTGTGCGGCCGTTTCTGTGCCGGTGCATTTGCAATTGCCGATGGCATAGCCAAAGTTATGGCAATATTGGTCCCATCGCCCATGGCTGAAGGACTCTGCAAGTGCGCCCCCACCGTGGGTAGTTTCAGAGATGTAACTGTTGCAGTGCTAAGGACGAAATGTCTTTCTATATTCGTATGTAAACCTATACAGATTGAGGCGGAGCCCATCCGAGTGGGCACCGTGTATGCGAAGTTCATTGCAGCTGCGACTGATGTGCCTGTGGTCCCCAGCACAGTAATGGGGGACTACAGGAACGAGCTGGTACTGGTTCCGAGCATCTGAGTGCTGAAAAGTGAATAAAAATACAATTTGTAGGGAAACAAGAGCGCGAAGCTGTTTCTGAAGAGGGGCATGGGTATCTGTTGTGTTGCGGAGAGGGGGGGGGGGATCACCTCATGAAGTTCGAGTGGATGAGCTGGTAGGACTGCATCATTGCGACGAGGTGGCAGATGGAGCCCAGGACGACCATGATGTGGAAAATCTGGTGGGAGCTGCCGCAGAAGTCGAACTTCCCTGGTGCCATGGTCTCTGGGAACCTGAACCCGTAGATGATGGCTCCTGTGATGTAGAAGAAGGCCTCGAGGCCGATGAAGGGGAGGCTGATGCGCTGGAGCACGCCGGCGAAGCCGAACTTCAGGAACCCGGCGCCGAGCGGGATGATGCCGCTGAAGCCGAAGAGGGTGAAGAAGGCCGCGCGGATGGGCCTGTACTCGGTGGTGTTGAACTTGTCTGTGAGGACGAAGACGGAGCAGCCGAGGGCGAGCGCGAGGGTGATCAGCGTGTACAGCGTGAACTCCGAGAGGTGGTCGAAGTAGCCGTAGTAGATCATGGGCACTGTGGAGCAGGATATGAGGCAGATGATGCCGAGGTAGTCGACCTTGCTCCACATGTTGCACTGGGACTCCGAGTGCTGCTTGAGGCAGTGGAAGCAGCTGCTGCAGAGGAGACAGGCGAACGCGCCGAGGAAGAACACGTTGATGATCACGTAGTCGATGCGGGAGGTGGACGGGTAGACGGGGATGAGGAAGACGTTCGCGAGGTAGACGGACATGAGGATGTAGAAGAGCGCGGGCACGAGGTGCGTGTATATGTTCACGGACTCGTTGTTGAAGTAGAACAGCGAGTGCAGACAGCGGCGGAACGAGTTCGTCTCCCGCACGTACCCGCTGCGGATCTTGTCGTTGTCCTTCTGCCACTCGGGCAGCTCGTCGTACTCCCACAGCAGCTTATCCCCGTGCGCGTGCAACGTCAGCTCATCGCCCGTGACCGTCACCGTAGAACTCCGGTTCCTATGTCTGATAGCCATTTTCTCCTTCTTTTCCTCGCTTACACCTTGCACAAGTACAAGCACAAGTACAAGCACACCTGTAGAAGCACATATACAAGCAAACAACCACACAAGCACAACTACGCAAGCAATATATACTCCGAGACAGCCCAAGAAGGCACTTGGGCCCAAAATTTTTTTTCAGGCCGGGGCCACTCGCCATGTCCCCCCACAGGCCACGCGCTGCCAGAGGCCTTGTTGAGCGCGCGGCCTTTAGCACCGCGGACCCGGTGCCTATCACCGCCGCCCCACATCTGTGTGTGCGTCTCTGTGTGAGTGCACGTCTCTCTGTGTGACTGTGCGTCTCTTTCCCTGTGTGCACGTCTCTGCAAATCACAACACCGCGTAATGACGCGCACGCCGAGTCTCGAACAGTGGGAGTATACATCGCGAGACACGGTACACGCAGTCACATGCCTCGGTGGCCCCCCACACGGCCTTGGTCGGAAAGTGCTCTCTCTGTGTCAGGCTGTCCTCTCTTTCTCTCTGTGTCTCTCTCTCTGTGTGTGTGGGTATAGGGGGAATGGTGTTAAGGAGACATGGGGTCACGGGACCTGGACTCCGAGAATGGCCCGGCGATTAAGTCTCTTGCGGATATATATTGGGAACCGTTGGCTTCAATATATGTATGCATGTGCCGGTGTCTGTGTAGGTTCTCTACTCCTAGTGTGTGTGGAGATAGTACCCAACTCGATTTACAACAAGAATGCACGAGTCCCACAGGCCGTTGCTGCCCATCGATGAGGCGGAGCTGACGGAGAAGATGGGCCATGCGCTGCATGGCCGCATCTCGCTGTCCTCCCGCAGCAACTCGATGACAGGAGAAGTGCTGAGCAAGGTGCCGACACGCGAGAAGGCGCTCACCGACACCGCGCACTTCGTCCCCACGGGGGGCGACGACGCGGAGCTGGACGGCGAGGAGCTGGACGACGGGGAGCTGAATGACGGGGAGCTCGGCCCAGCTGGTGCCGGGGGAGCCGACGCCGAGCTGCGGCGGCAGCTGGTGATCCGCAAGGGGATCAAGGACTTCACGTTTGGCGAGCTGCTCGGCGACGGGTCGTACTCGCAGGTGTTCCTCGCTACCTCGAAGTCCGACGCGCGGACCTACGCCGTCAAGGTGCTGAACAAGCAGTACCTGATCAAGCAGAAGAAGGTGAAGTACGTGAACATCGAGAAGAACGCGCTCCAGAAGCTGCGGAGCGTGAACGGCGTGATCGACCTGTGCTACACTTTCCAGGACGAGTCCAGCCTGTACTTCCTGCTGGAGCACGCCCCGAACGGCGACTTCCTGGCGCTGATCAAGCGGTTCGGGAGCCTCGACGTGGACTGCACCTGCTACTACTCGGCACAGATTATAGACGCCATCGGGTCCATGCACGCCCGCGGCATCATACACAGGGACATCAAGCCGGAAAATATCCTCATCGACGCAGCCATGAAGGTCAAAATCACGGACTTCGGAACCGCTAAGATCTTAGAGAAGAGTACTACCGATAAAGGGAACAAGTCCTACGACCTGCGCACTAAGTCACACTCGTTCGTAGGAACTGCGGAGTACGTGGCCCCCGAGCTTCTGTCAGACAACTACACAGACTACAAGTGCGATATCTGGGCTTTCGGGTGCCTGGTCTTCCAAATGATCGCTGGTAAACCGCCATTCAAAGCCACCAATGAATACCTGACGTTTCAAAAGGTAATGAAGGTGCAATACGCCTTCACAGCGGGTTTTCCAACCGTCATCAGAGATCTGGTCAAGAAAATCCTGATAAGACAGCCTGAGCGAAGGATCGCAGTAGCGCAGATCAAGAAGCATCAGTTCTTCCAAAATAAGAACTTTGATGACAACTCCGTATGGACAGACGATCCACCAGAAATCAAACCTTATAAAATAAATGCAAAGGCAATGCAACCGTTTTCGCCAGCATCAACTCCTCAGTCTCCCAAGATTAAAGTACAGGAGCATAGAAATATCATCAAAGGACATAACATAAGCTACATTCAGAAACAAAGCAACATCCCAAGTAGTATCAGTACACCGAATCTGTCCACCAGATCGGCTCCTTCCTCTCCGTTGATTAAAGCTAGCCCACACGCTCCAGCATCCGCTACAACTAACAGCAAGGTCAATAACCAATCCAATTCCAATGCAACTGGTAGTAGCAGCACTATTAATGAAACCAATAATAACAACAGTAATGATAATAATAATAATTTGAACAGCAATGCTCAGGTGCCAATGCTAACTGGAAGTGAAACACATACCCCGTCTCCATTATCACCCAAAGTTGAAGTATCTAATGGCCAACCAATGAAATTGAAGCCAGCATTTCAAGAGAAAACACCAACTAATGCAAGACCTAAAGTTGTTAGGTCTCAATCAGCTAGAAGAAACTTGACCACAAAGATTTATGATAACGTTAATAAATCACAAGAGTCAGCAAAACTATCTGGATTGAAAGTAAATACAAGAAATAATATCCCGAACTCTCCACGTGCTAATACCCCCAGAACACCTCATACCGATGAAATTGTTCCTGAGCTACCACCGAGAAATCAATCTACTCAAAATGCCAATATAGATGGGCCCGAACTACCACCGAGAAATTATAAGCGAAAAGACAGTAATGTTGACAGCCCTGCCACTGAATCTAGAAACGAAATAAAAAGAAGGTTTTCTAGCTTGCCATTATCTAATTTTATGGATATCCAAAAAGAGCACATTTTGAACAACATTCTTGGTGACATGATGGTAATTGATAGTGATGACTTTACAGCTAACAAAAACATGTTATATTCTTATATTGTAAATCAATCATTCAGAAGCGGCCAAATTGCCAATTCAGATACCAAATTTGAAGCCTCTCATCATGTGATTGAACACTCGGAGGAAGATTACTATTGGAAAACAAAACAGAATTTAGAATCTTTGAGCACAGTCACCAAAATAGAGATTAAAAATAACGCAGTATCATATGATAATACTGACAATACTGACAATTCCGGATTATATTTAGCTCCAGTTGCTTTTGTTGTGACAACATATGGAAGAGGATTGATATTTATGGAAAATATTAGCAAAGATAGTTTTTCTGAAATATGCAGTATTAACTTGTTCTGTGCTGGTACTACTATTATGATGAATGATGTGGGAATAATTTCCATTGTTACACCATTTTTAACGTTCATCTTAAGATGCAGCAAAAATGATACTTTACTGGTTTTCTCAGCAATCAAAAGATCTATAAAATTGAATCCTGATACTCCACCACCACCACCTCCTCTCCCATCCTCTTCATCGGCGGTGGCTACTAAACCGGTTGCTAATTCCAATGGATCTGAGGCATTACAAGCTGCCAGATTAGCAAATCCAATTCTTGCAAGGGAGAAGTATCACAGAATGTCACCAAAACTTTCTCACTCTGCAAGACATCATGAAACAAGAATAGATCCCAGCTCTACCAGAATGTTTAACAATTTTGTAAACTCAAAGAAAAAGAACAAATCTAAACCTGTGTCACCAATACCAAAATCTGATAAGCTGCTTAATGGTCTGCCAAATATTAATGATCCTCCCACAAAAATGTTAGGTTTAGGATTATCACAACGCATTCGTAGATCTGGTGAACGTGTCAGGACTGGATCTCCTATGCATAGCAACTTTGGGAACAAGAATGAAAGTTTCTTGAGATATAGGTGATGATTTTTAATATTCATATCATTCAAATTGCAGTGATTTTCCACCAGTTCGATTATAATAAGAAAGTCATTAATTTTCAGTGCAAAACAATCAATTTACCGTAACTCAAAAAATTCAGTAACAGTTTTTAACTGACTAGAAACAAAATCACAGAAATACATCTAGTCTATGCATAAATATATAAATTTTAATCTTAATTTTACAACTTAACAAATTATTCGAGATAACTGAAATGATTTTGGTTCGATCAAAAAAAAAATTTCTATGACCCAACCCAAAGTACTCTATGTTTATTGTAAATATTCTTCAAATTACAGTAATATTTACAATTCAGTGATGCTTGATTCTATATGCATCAAACTTAAATCAGCATTACCTTGTTATCTTCTAGTAATGATTTTATGATATCATATCTCATGACATAAATACTTCCAATTGTCAATTCAACGATTTCGTCAAACTCTGGAATAGTTACGGTGTAGAAATATTTGCCTTCTGTCCCCAGTTCTAACAAAGGATCATTTTGCAGATTACCATCTTCAGGGCCATTGACATAAATGAAAATAAACTTCTTCCACTTAGGTTCCTCAATCATACTTACACTTCCTTCAGTATCATTCACTGCCTGTAGTTCAGGAGGCATATTCTTTAAAATGGTGTTATTAAATAGTTTGATTAGTATCATGGAATGCCGTTCGTGATATTTCAACTCCTGCTGTGACATTAGAGTATCCAGAGAAACAAAACCGGCACCTTCACTTCCTATTTGCCTCAGATAAAGGCTGTACTTGTCTATCTTGTTTAGTCTACATCGCAGATAGCTCCGAATCACGAATTTCACTCTTTCCAATTCAGCTTCCATACAAAGGAGAGGTAACTTCCCATTATTCAGTGAGTTATTACTGGATTCTTTCCTTGATAGTTTCTCATCTCCTGCTTCAACGTCAACCACTTCCTGCTCCAGAAACCCCATTGAGATATTCTCAATATGTTCCATCTGCTCTTGGATTCTCCGCAGCATCCTCGCCATTAGCAAACCTGGGAACGGTAATAGCTCAGGTGCACATCTTTCGTTTCTCCAATGCTTGACTAATCGCTTATAGTCTACCTCCGGGCCTATCACTCCATGTACCTTCCCATTATCATTCCCATATGAGTTCAGCATTGTAGTTTGTGTGGCATCATGCTGGATGCTGCTGTTGGCATCCAGGGGACCGCTAGATGGGAATCCGCTACTGCTCGCAACAGCAGTAGTATCCCTGTCTAACTCCGCTAAAATATCGTCAATATCTATGTCCATTGCTCAAGCTTATATTACTTGTCAGTGTCTATTCCAGAACCAAACAGTGCACTTTCCCTCAGGTTATCCGCCGGCAAATGCTAAAAATAAATTTACCAAAATGTTAATACTTCTCTCCTTATTACCGACAGATTTCCAACGTTTCAAACCTTCGTTTCTTGTTGCGATTGTGGTCACTGAACTCTTTCTATCATTGTTACGATCATCATTTAGCAGAGGTTTTTTCAAGCGCTTGCACTACTTAAAGCTTAGCTTTGAAAAGAAGAGATTTGGCGTTTCGTGATGTTACGGAAGAGCAATTATGCTACGTTCAATTACAGATTAATATACCCCCGGATGTTGTAATTGCACCAGATCGATACATCTTAGTGCTTTATGGAAGTAGGAAGTATTATTGAACAACGGAGGCGTCGATTGGAAGAATTACGCCTTGGGCTTAGGAAGGATACTAGACCTGACAATGGCGATATTAGGGAAACTGTTAGAGGGGATGGTGAAATCGAGACAAGAGCAGCAAGAAAAACCTCTCTGGAGGAACGTGTTGCTGTTCAAGATAGAGGTGTGCAGACTGATAGAGCATCTATGATAGATGTCGGGCTCAATACTGAGACCTCCGAGGTGCCGCCAGCCATTGGAATTAAAGTTTTAGAGGAACCAACTACGTTCGGTGAGACTGTCGGATTTGCAGAAGCTGAAAATAATGAAATATTAGAAAGGCAGAACGGCTTTCCAGATTCTATGATGCTGGACATTGTAGACACCTGGTCAGTGGATGAAATGCTTACAAATGGGTGCAATTGTATCTGTATTGCTATAGATAAAATACGAGAATTTGCTCTAGTAATATATCAGGAAGAAATTAGAAGTAAAAATAAGGTACGATCAGGAAAAAATAGCGTTATGTTTCTTTTCGACAAGAAAGAAAGAAAAGTAGTCAAATATCTCCGTTTTGATGGTCAAGAACTGGTCCGAGGTCAATTTATGCGAAAGAATATTGAGTCGCAGGTGCTGTCAGTTGTATCCACAACAGTGAACGGAAAAATCATTTTGACTGAATTTAGGCGGGATTTAAACATGACAACTAAAAAGGAAATATGGGATTATAACATTATAACAAAACGCTATCACCAAACACCAATTTATGCAGTACACGAATTTGAAACTAGCAAACTAGGTAATGAGAGATTTCTGAGTGTAAGTATTGATGGTGTACTCAACAAAATAAATACTGTAACACTGGGTCAAGATAATAGCATCACTGTGAATGGGGCCGCTTTGGAAAACATAAGAATTAGTCCACCAAAACGAAGCGAAGTTCTCAAGGGACTCCTCTCCATTGATAATTATAACGTTTTAGATCGTGGGAGCGCAAATGACCTTACTGTTGACCAATTATTTATTAAGCATTTAGACAAGGTAACTTTATTTGAGGAGATTGGAGTTACTGCAATAGCGGTTCCATTTGGTGATACCAATACACTATTTATAGGTTCTGTGGATGGTGGGATTTATAAATTACATTTTGGTCAAATCAAGCATAACCAATTAAGGGTTAGTATTGAAAATAACTCATTTTTACCCCAAAGAACTGGGACACCGAATGGAAGAATTTTCCATTCTTCGCATATTACTTCTTTATCTTTTCTACCGCGATCAAATGAGGTGAACTTAACGACATCGAATGTACTTCTTTCTGGTTCATTAGACAGATATGTCTGCATATGGGACACGGCTAGGAATCTGCGTTTAGCGAGCATAAGAGAGACAAGTCCTGTTCTGAAAACCGAGTGGATTGTCTGTGGGTTTAAGAAGCTTGTTGTGGTATTAACTTGGAAATACTGTAAAGTTTACTCTTTTGACAATGATGGCAGCAAGAATGAAAACAAATTAGCTTTGAACAAAACCTACCCATGTGAAAATGGCTGGCAGTTTACCACTTTGCACGCGAGCAAAATAAGTTCAGACACAGTACATATCATGTTGGGTACCTCATCAGGGAATGTTTCTGTGGTTAAGATCCAATGAATTCCCAGGTAGTCTCCAGAGTTATGCAATCGATTGATGCTTTACCATTAATGTTGTGTCATAGAATACGGTGGTGCATGATTGACTTTTTTAAGAAGCGTTTTAAGGATAGGATTGGTGATTGCACCACTTTGAAGCCAATGTAGATGAGAAAGTTATAGAAAACCTGATCTACGTTGTGGATCTTTCTGTATTTTCATCTGAGAAACAGCTACTAATAAGAGACTTTATATCCAGAAGCATAGCCCTACATGAATAGAATATTTGGTTACGGTAATAAGAAGAGTCATGATCAGGTTCTCCAGGAGTCCAGCCAGGCCATGGATCAGGCCCAGCAAGGCTTGCAGCATCGTCTATCTCAACTGGATACACAAATAGCACAAATTAACTTTCAATTACAAACTTTACAAAAAAAGATGGCCGGCATGAAGAGTCCTGTGGGTAAGAAGCCACTACGTGCTCAAGCCTTAAAACTACTAAATAAAAGGAAGCAGTTAGAGCAGATGAGGGAGTCTATTGATGCACAATCATGGTCAATGACTCAGGCTCAAATGACTAGTGATAATTTAAAAAATACTATGGTAACGGTAAATGCATTAAAATCAACCAATAAGGCGCTGAAAGCACAGTACGGTAAAATTGATATAGATAAACTACAAGATATGCAAGATGAAATGATGGATTTGATAGATCAAGGTGAAGAGCTGCAGAATGTATTAGCCACAAATTTTGTTGGAAACGATATCGAGGACATTGATGAAGGTGAGCTTGATGCTGAACTTGAAGCACTGGCTGAGGAGGACTTGACAACTATGATGGACACTGAACTAGATATTAGCGGAACAAATGAACTTCCTTCATACCTTTCTGGAACGGTGCCTAAATTTATTGATGAGGAGGAAGGTGTACAACAAGCTCTTGAAGGTGCGCAATAGAAGGTTGACTCGGAGGCACTAATGATCATCATTTGTATGAGAAGCATAAATTACTGAATTGGTAAATATGTTTTTCTTTACTCTACATATTATTATGTACATGAATTAATGGCATTGAAAGCAATGAATGACAAATGAATAAAAAAATAGAACAACATAAAGAGAACAACATACAACAGTATCTAGGATAATAATTCCGATGTTGTTTTCCATTTCTGTTTTCCATTTGTGAAATTGAAGTTGGTTCATTTTCACATTGACGGAGGCGGAGGTTGTGTATGATTATCCTCATCCTTGGTTTCTTTTGCTTCCTTTCCTTCTTCTGCTTCCTTTTCTCGCTGTGCAAGTTCCCATTTTAGTCTTTCTGACGCACGATAAATTTTACTTTGTAGATAGAAACTCCCTCCCTTTTCTTTATCATTAATGTTAAAAAGATAATCAAATTTCTGGTTGATTTTATCAGGATTCAAATCTTTAACCGGATCGATATTCAAAATCTTACAACTCTCGTCCAATGTAATCCCTCCATATTCAGCAGCCCGGCCTCTACCAGTTCTATTGCGCCCTACAGAAGAGGCACCTTGCTTTGCAGCGGACTGGGCTGCTGCTTGTCTATACGCCTCCGCAAAAGCATGGCCCAACACTCTGGTACCTGTTATTACAATTTTCACTACTGCCCTGTGAGCCATTCTTCTAGCTTATTTCCACTCTCGATTCGGTTGAGGTCTGGGTTCTGTATCAAACTAATAATGAGCTAAGGAAGCCGTAAACTAGAAATTTGAAACGTATCTTGAAACTACCGTTGAACAAATGGTCATCTCGGAAATGGGTCAGGTTCACCACTAACAGTCAGCATCACATTGGATTTCGAACGATCCACCGAGCGTGCAGTTCACAATGCACATTTTTTGATATCTTCGTTAATAAGTACAATTATCATTATGACTTGACATAACTTACATTAGTTGTTGGTGTGAGCGGTCCCTATGGGACCTTTTTTGTAGTGAATAATATATCAATGAAGATTAACTATGTTAATACTTGCATATGTAGGAAATTGAATGATCTTGCGCATATAATTATATTTGATATTGCTCGCTTCGATTGTTCGAATGGTATTTGTACACTTTTTTGGTTATGAGGTAATAATTCATTTGTAATTTTATCATTTGAATTTATCCAATCTGAAAATAGTATGCATTCTAGTCGCCAGTTACATGAGAATTATTTAGGGGCTTAAAAATATGATACAATGATTAATATATTAAGTATAGTTCACGTGATGCGCTCAATAACTTTAGTGAGTACTATAATAATTCCCTTTGAGACTTTGATTTTTTGATACATGTCTCACATATCACTTATTGAAATATTGTATAAACGAGAACACTCTCAGTAATAAAGAAAGAAGAACATCAATTAGAAGTTTTTTCTCGTAACTGTTTAAAGTAAAATGAACTTTAAGAGTTGGTGGAAAAATACTACTTGTTCTAGCATGGTTTCGACAACAAGTTACCAGAATCCAGATTTTCTTGAATCTTATTTTGCATTACAGTACTCAAACTGTTAATGTATAACCTAGATGCATTTTGTACTTTTCTGAGCTTACAAGTCGTTGGGTCATTGCAAGCACATTGGTTGCTCAATAATAGAGCTTCAGCAGATCTACTCACCCGGCATTTATCCTTACTTGCCAGTCCATTGAAATCCTGAAGTTCTTGTACAACATGCCACATAGGATGATTGATATCCCATTGCCAAGCAATGTGTAATTCCTCCCCAAATTGGATAGATCGAAGAGCCCTCAATACAAACTTAATCTTTGGTTTGCTTTCTAATATTCTGATAGTAACAAGCTCCACATTAGGAGAGCAGCTGCATCTTAGGTGCTCTAATACATTATTATCTCCAGTAGCGCCATTGGCGTCTATAAGTATTGGCCATTTAGGGTGAAATAAAACGTTCCTAGTCGGACTTCCCAAAATATCAAATTTGTTCTCTGGATTATTAGTGTACTGCTTAATGAAGTCAATCATACCCGAATATTCTTGGATATAAGCACCCTTATCGCATGAAACATCTATGAAAACACCAAAGTCTTGTATATTCTTGCTACGAAGTGGCTTTAGAGACAACGGAAGAAATTTTATCATAGATTCTTCCGGAACAGTCAAGACACAATCATCATCAAGGTGTGATTCAAGAAATAGTTGCACATACTTATCTCTAAATTCATTGGGTGGCGCTTTCAGTGGTAATTTTATTGATTTTTCTCCTGGCTCAATTAATTCTTTGATAGGTGAATGCATGGCAGTTGAAGGAGAAGAGTCCAATTTACCCATCTCGGCTGGTGGGCTTGTGGAGCATGATGAAGATACTGAATTTCTTTTTAATGGGAAGGGAACTGTTGCTGCTTTCGCTAGTGCAACGGCTGCAGCAATACCAGATCTGTTAGCATTACCAGTAACCGAGCTCCTACGTCTTTTCTTTGTTACCTTAGATTTATCGTTGGCATTATTAACAGCCCTGTGTTTTTCAGGTATAGGTATGGAATTAGTCATGATTGTTTATTGAGTGTTCAATTATCTTCTATCGTGAATTTTTAAATGATAGTTTTTTTTGTGATCTTGAATTTGAATATTTAGGGGCCGTATAAGAATTTCGTTATTTTTCACAGATATCGGGAATAATTAAAACGAATATTTGACTTTAAAAGAATATGCTTGAAGAATATATTGCATGGAAATATAAAAATGATAACGAGTTCGGGTAGAGGTTCAATGGAATTGCAAATGCGGTTTGAATGGTTATTGGTCCCAAAGAATGTATAGGTTAAGGAATGTGGTCTTTACTTTTATATACCACCCTAGCTTGAATCTGAGATAAAAATGAATGCAAAGAAATCCACAGAGTAAATACTTTTATGGAATCTTTATATACGCATAAATCGTACGTTCACTTATACTTTATTCAACAATGGGAGTTAAGTTTTCAATCTCTTTCAGATGCAACAAAGCATGAGATTCAACAATAATGAACGAGATGCGTAAAAGATATCACAATTTTGGTGGTGCAGATTGGTTGTGTATATATTCATTTTGAGAAATAAGGAGAATAAGAGAAAAAATGATAATCTTCACCACTTTTTTTGTATTATATTACTTTTGTTATGTTAAATGGAAATGCGATACGACCGTAAAGACCCTAGCCACACCCGAAATATAATTCAACGGACAATAATCTCGCCTATCCGTTCCATTTTCGCATAATGGCAGTGGGAAGCCCGGGACGCCATTCAGGCAAGTAACCTGTCGTACGGTGATAACAGTGAAATTTTCATTATTGGATATTAGTGGCTTCAAGTTGAAAGAAAAAGAAAAGCTTTCAAAAAATATCAACTGCAAAAAGCAGATCCTTTAGCAGATATTTTACGAGCAATCTCGTAAAGATTTGTTACTTAACCCGTTGAAAGAATCATGCAGCTGAGAATGTTATTACTAACCGGGTAAGACATCTAAGCTCTACTTACTCAACTAGGAGTCTCTGTTGCTGCTCACATATAGCATTTTTTCTCGACACCAGTTGAGAAAAGCGAGACCTCGAGAGATATTTTGGTGACAAACTTGCACAGGGAGTTAAGTAGAAAAACAATCATCGGGCTTAGTATTTGTTGTGTTTTTTTAATTTAGCAATTCTCTGGTCTCCTCTAAGTAATTATTGCAAAATTTTTATCGTCAATAATGTGGGTATTTCTGCCGATAGTTTGGAAACCAAGCATTGTTTTTTCTCGTTTAGAGAGAGCCTCGTATACTTTCCTTTTTGCTTTATGAGACTTCGGTATTATCGCCAATTTTTGATTAATATGGCCTCGTATACGTTTTAGCCGTTTGCAATTGGGCTGCAATCCATGTTGAAAACAGTGCAACCTACAATTTTTAGAAAGCAGTTCTTGGCGCCTCCTAAAATGTCATATTACCAGTAACGGGAAAGGACTGACCAAAGGCATCATCGTTTGAGGAAAATGTGAGTTCTCCGTTAACGTTAACATTCTCATCTATGCTGTCAACTTCTGTCCTAGGGAGGTCAGCTGTCCCATTTTGGTGGTACTGATTAGTAATCTGTGTGCTGAAGAATGGTGTATTATGACTTGTATAGTTATCAATATCCATTGGGAAGTCATCCAGTGACATGTTGTCTAGTAGTTGGTTCACCGATGGAGGAGACATATCTATTTCATTTTTTGCGCTATCATAATCATTTTCAGGAACACTGAATGTGTTGCCTTGTCCAACATTTGAATTGTAGCTTCTGATGTCATCAATGCTATTTGCATGCATCATTTCAAAAATGTTTTTATGCAATTGAATTTGTTTTGATTCTAGAGACTGGTTTCCAAATAACTCATTTTCTATTTGGGAACTAATATCTTCTTTAACAAATTGGTCACAATAAGCCAGATTGGAAACAATAGATGATTGGCTTCCATCTTTTTCCCCAGATACTTTAACGGAATCAATACTATTTTCCACATGTGCATGGGTAATTGAACCAGCTTCGGTATCACATAATGCCTGCTTGCTGAGGCTTCTTTGAAGAAAATTGCTCAATGGTTTATTTGAGCTATACTGACCAATGTGATTTGTGTGTGAAATGGTAGTCCGTTGATTGCCTAGACAACTCCATGTAGTGGATTTCGACTTACTCACTTGATTTCTGTATTTGGCCTCTTTGGAACCCAGGTGTTGTTCCTCTTTATCAAAACCCAACAATTTATGATCTTCATATGAAATTACTTTAGATGAGTGATCTTGATTTTGAACTTCTTTCATTTCATTTTCACTATCGTCAGTATCCTCTCGAAGTTTTATATTTTCCTTGATGGTATCATATCTATTGTTAGAGTGGATTCCTGCAAATAATAATGCTTGTTCAGCTATACTTCGAAGGAAATGTGGATTTTCTTCCTTATTTTCTTTTTCATATATATGTTGATCAGCTACAGTGTCACGAAAAAATGGCATAGAACACAATTTAGAAACAGAAGCTCTGTCGTTAGGATCCCAACGTAGGCACATTTTTATAACATCCAATAGCTCTGTCAATTGAGAACTTGGTATAAAATTTTCAAGCGGTATGCTTGTAACAAACGGAAATTTCAGATTTAACTTTGCAGCATATGATTTTGAGATCTCCCAATTTCCACCTTGTGGGACATGATTTGTGGGTGTTACATTATCTATTTGATGAGGCGTTCCGAGCACCTCAAGGATTTTCCAGATCTGATCAATTTCATTTGACCCAGGGAATAGAGGTTTGAAAATTGTTACTTCCACAGCAACGCACCCAAAGGCCCAAATATCTAATGGCTTTGAGTAATATCCACATCTCAAAAGAATTTCAGGTGATCTGTACCATCTTGTAGAAACATAAGCTGTGTATGGATTTTTGTTTTCGACATGTCTTGCCAAACCAAAATCTGCTAACTTGACTACATAATTATCGGGATAATTTCCTTCACTCAGCCATTTCTTGTCAAAGTACCTGGTACTTGGTGTAATCAATATATTTTCTGGCTTTAGATCTCTATGAAAAAAGTTTTGTGCGTGGATGTGTCTCAGTCCAGCCAAAACTTGGGCCAGAATTGACTTCAATGAAGGGATCGAAAATACTCTCTTTTTTCTTCGTCTCATCATTTGATAGAGATTTTGTTCCATATACTCCATCACAATATTGAGATGATACCTCTCGGAATCAATAAACAAATCAAATATCTGAATGAGATAATTATTAGCTGGTATTGCAAGAATGAATTTTATTTCTCGTACTCGAGTGTAGTCGTTCAACGTAGGTAATCTAGTTAACATGGTTTTAATTGCAACTAACCCTTGTTTTCTAGAACTTGATATGTGTTCTTGTTGGTTATTATACTGCGGATCCATCATGGTCAGCATCTTTTTTCGGGAAATTTTGGTATGCTCACAAGGATTTGTCTTGAACTTTACTAATGTGACGCTACCGAATGAGCCATTACCCAATTCTTCGAGGACTTCATAATTCTCCCGCAGGGACTTCAACGGAATGCTGCTGGGAGGGTTATCTAAGTCTGGAGGTGGAGTCAGCTTCTTATCGGCCATCAATTCTGTATCTGCACTAGAGGAACGCATCCCGCGCCCGTATTCATCCAAATCACCTACATTCCCATGTCTATCCTTTTGCGATTTATTGAGTAACATCATATACGTCTCTACTTTTGGCTACCTGAGGTTCCCCCAAAAGTACAGGTAAATATGTCGAAAAGTTGCAGAAAGATCAAAAAAAAAGAGCTCCAAAAATTTGCTCTCAATGAAAGGCAAAGTACTACTTGTATTTGTGCAACTGCGATGTTCAATGATGATTTCTATACCTGTATGTATGCAAGCAATTTCTAACTTTTCTTGATATACAATCTCTTTATACATAAACTCTTCCCTATAGATTCTTTGGAGCCGATAAAAGAATAGCCGCCGAGATCTTCTGTTCTGTACGCGGGGATTTGTGTTTTTCCCTCACCTGGGATACCTGACGCAGGTAAAACATCTCCGGCCCACAAAAACAAAGCAGGCACACAGAGACTACCGAAGTGTGAAAATGATACATAAGTCATGTGACTTTAATCAGCGCCAGAAAGTTTCTCTTGCTGAAAATTTTCAAAAGTCCTGATTCATACGGTATACAAGTATTATTATTTTGTGTTTCTAAGGGCTGGGATTGTGCAGTTAATCAGTCTGTCTTATATTCTTAATGACCATAAGTGAAACGGAGATCTGTACAGATATTTTCATGTTTTTGTTCCCATTTGTTTCATACTACGCACGTTTCTGCTAAGATTGATATTATCATGATGCCATTCTCTCCAAAAAAAAAGCAAACAAACAAGAAGCAATGGGCTACTTGTAAGTGCTCTTTATAAAAGTGTCTTTGTGCTTGAACAAAACGCTTTCACCGAAGACACGGCGGCAAAGCTGATGGATGTGCTATTGTAGCTATCAGATAACGCAACACGAAAGCCGCAATGCCACTTTGTTTTCTCGATTGTGGCCCAGCAACAGTGATTATCCTTCCCCAACCCAATGGGAAATGGGTATTACCCTCCTTCAATCACATGCCCCTTCTCGTGGGCAGAGAAAGCTCAAAAAACCCGTGTAGATATTTGGAGGTGACACACGTCAGCAGACGCCGTCTGCACCTCTTCATATCTGCGAGGCGTAGAACAAGCTGGCCCAGTATGTTCGCTCTTCCCAGAGTTACACTACCTCTGTCTTACCCAGAGCATACCGCACAGAATTCCGGAAAACGCTTCTTTCTTTTTTACAGTTGGGATATCACTGTGGAAAAAATGAAGGTTGTACGTGTGTTTCTATAGCAGAACAATTATCTTGCTGACAATAATTGCTTTTTTGCTAAGCATACATTTCCTGCGATCACAGATCCCAGTCGCTTCTCGAAGGGAAATTGGCGTTCCTGGAAGAAGGCTGCGTGTAGTGCACAGGGCGCTTACCGTTGTTCCTTCTTTCTCTTAACCTGCATTCTATGCGTCGAGACCTCATTTTTACGTCATTTCGCTGTCAAAAATACTGTCCGGACTCTGCTCAGCGCCCACCGCGCATGCATGATAGCGAGGCTAGAGCTCAGCAGTGAGTGCACAGCACGAGAACGAGATGGCAACTGCAAGATTCTATGAGCTTTAAAGAAGAATGACGTCATTCGATATCGTTACAATGGGCGGAGCTAGGAGGGGTCACAGAGAAGGATAAGGAATCTTAAAAAGAACTGGTTCTCAGAGCTGCTCCAATATAGAAAGATCAGAAACGATGCTGAGATACTGCAGTGTATACACGAAAATAAGTAACCGACAGACTCTTACCAAAAAAACAAACAAACATGATGAATAGTGCCAAACTTCAGATACCAGATGAATAAATGGAATTGTTTCTTTTTTATACCAATTGGCCATCTTTCATGCTACGTTGCAATGATATCAGTTAGAGCTAATCGTTTAAAAAAGAAAAGAAATAATACTCTAGCTATTCATAATTAGCTTTTTTATTTATAAGTCTATGGTTATTTTTGTCTCATGATATTTCAAATTCTAGGTAACTGACAATATCATAGTATTAAAGAAACAGGAAATAGAAGTACCAACAGCGATTATTTGCTGGTAAAGATAAAAGCTTTGGTTAAGAGTACCATCTATTGGAAAGAGAAGGTAATAGCGGTCATCAGCTTGTAAGACCTCGAAAAGTAAGGAAAGAAATGGCGGATCCCGGCGGTAGAGAGAAAAGTGTTAGATTTGACAGCAGAAACTCTTTTGAATCTGACCACAATAAAAGGGAATCATCTAACGAGTCTGTCTCCTCATATACATCTTCATCCAGTGAAGGTGGTAAAAGAGTTCACAAGAAGAATAATAAGAGTACCTTTAAGTCTCTTGAAACTGATGACGATGATGATGAAGATACGAATTTATTTACAAGAGTCGTTCAAAATTTGAAATCCAGCGGAGGTGCTGGATTGGCGCCAGGATTAAGTAAAACAAATTCTAAAAATGAATATGGCGACGTTGAGGACAATGGTAATGTAGTAACTGGACATACTGGAGAGGATATACCTATGACTGATTTTACAGAGCAGGCACATACAATTTTGCAAAATCATTCAAATTTAACACCTGAGCAAATTGAAGCTTTGAATGGTCAATCTTTCTCGGACGTTGAAACCACCGCCTCTACGGATTTGAACCTGTTAGCTCCTGCAATGGACCATTATGACGACTTCGACGGTGATGATGAGCATGCTGATGAAGGATTTGTAGATACGCATGGGTATGTTGCGCCCCCAAATCGAGTTAGAGGTGGTGTATTAGGGTCTTTATTGAAACTATACCAAGAACAAGATAAATCCTCAATTGAGACTTCTAGCATGTATTCACAGTCTTCGTACGGTGATTCTTCTGCAAACATGATTTCGTTTGATAGTGATAGTGAGGCAACCGAAGTCCCTGGTGAGAATAATATGAAAGAGGGTACCAACTACCTGAAAAAAGGGAGCAAGAAGATGGCCGGAATGGCATATCATGCTCCAGGTCAGATTTATGGACATGGCTTAAAGGTAGCTGGAAAAGCTTTAAATGCACCAGGTCAAATTTACGGTCATGGTAAAAAAGAAGCCGAGAAAGCATTTCATGCTCCTAGTCAGATTCCAAGTCAATTTTATGGACACGGTGCAAAAGCAGCTGGCAAATTATATGACCATGGAACAAAAGCAGCTGGACACGCTAGAAGGGGGCGTAAAGCTGCAATGAAGACTGCCCAAAAGGTTCCTAAGCTTAAGAGAAAAATGATGGCTGAAGCTAAAATTACCGTCCATATTGCAGAGCTTTTGCAAAGACAGAGATTTATTCTAAGAATGTGCAAGGCTTTGATGCTCTATGGTGCCCCAACTCACAGATTGGAGGAATATATGATAATGACGTCACGTGTGTTAGAAATTGATGCTCAATATCTCTACCTACCAGGTTGCATGATTGTCTCTTTTGGTGATGCAACAACAAGAACGTCGGAGGTGCAATTAGTTAGGTGTTCTCAAGGGCTCAATTTATGGAAATTGCACGAAGTCCATAGAGTATACAAGCAGGTAATTCATGATGAGTACGGCGCTGATGTTGGTAACGCAAAAATTGATAGGATTCTGAAAAGCAAAAATTTGTACCCACCATGGATGTGTGTACTATTATATGGGTTTTGCTCCGCTATGGTTACTCCATATGCATTTGGTGGCCATTGGATTAATTTAGCCATTACATTTTTTATGGGGTCCTGTGTGGGAACTATGCAATTCATATTATCTGAAAAGTCGTTAATGTATTCAAATGTTTTTGAAATTACTGCATCTATTGTAGTGAGTTTCTGTGGTAGAGCATTTGGATCTATCCCAAATTCAAACATTTGCTTTGGCGCTATAACCCAAGGTTCTTTGGCATTGATTCTTCCCGGATACATTATTCTTTGTGGTTCCTTAGAATTGCAAAGTAGAAGTTTGGTCGCTGGTTCGGTCAGAATGTTCTACGCTATCATATATTCCTTATTTTTAGGATTTGGTATTACATTAGGCGCTGCATTGTTTGGATGGATGTATAAGGGATCAACTAATGAGATATCATGCGGTTACCCAATCTCTCCCTGGTTCAGATTCCTATTTGTACCTGCTTTCACAATCGGTATTTCAATGATCAACCAAGCCAATTGGACACAACTTCCAGCAATGGTTTTCATTTCATGCACAGGATATGTTGTCACTTATTTTGCAGGAAAACATTTCAAAAACTCAACAGAGTTTACAGCAGCCCTGGCGTCATTTATCATCGGTATCATGGGCAATTTATATTCAAGAATTTGGAAGGGTCTTGCAGTTTCGGCTATGCTTCCAGCCATCTTTGTTCAGGTACCATCAGGTGTAGCATCTCAAAATTCGCTCCTTTCCGGCCTGAAAAGTGCCAATGAGATTGTGAACAATAATGGTACAGTTTCTGGCAATGTAGACCTTACAAATTCCATGTCATTTGGTATCACTATGATAGAGGTGTCAATTGGAATTTCAGTAGGGTTATTTGCTGCTACACTATGTGTTTATCCATTTGGTAAAAAGAAAACTGGACTATTTAGTTTATAGATCAAAAATACAGAAGATATAGAGTCATATAGTTTATTATTCCCAATTGAATATGCCGCATGCGTATAAGCAAATTACTGATATTCATCAAAATTCCAAGTTGATTATTGCTCTCAGGAGCATCTCTATTTCACAAATTGATCATTTTACATTGCTTCTATTCTTGTGAATAGTAACCCACGGTTTGAATAGGTTTGTACAGAACAGATCTGACCTTATTCACAATGCATACATAGTACAATAATAGTAGTAACAATATCTTCACAAAATAGCTAAACTTAAAAACAATCGCCGGGTAAAAGTCATCACTTTTCTTAAATTTTTTTTTGCAGATGACCTCATCGCAGGTTGCGGAAGCGAAAACAAATTTTCACAAAAATTTTCAGATATTATGCGATGAGCTACAATTTTTCATATTAATTAATATCTGTCGAGTTATTTTGTTTATGCTTCTATCACAATATTGAGTAAACATTAATCAATCGACAATCTACTAGGCATCTAATATTCTGGTATTACAAAGGAAAGGCTAGTTATCCGAATCAAAAGGTACTTAGACAGCATAGGTGTTTTTTCCAAATATTGCTTTCCCCATAGACCTTGTCCTTACTTTTTTTTTGCATTGACTATCTAGTTCCAGTCTAATTTTTATTAAACAACAATGTCCTCTTTGAGCGATCAATTAGCCCAAGTTGCCTCAGCAAATGCCTCCGTTGCATTTGATAGAAAAAAGAGACAGAAATTGCATTCTGCTTCTTTGATTTACAATCCAAAGACAGCAGCAACTCAAGATTATGAGGTAATATACGAAAATGCAGTCAGTTCTCTGCAAGAGCTTTGTGAGATAGAACCAAGATTTGAGATATTCTCTAGATCCCTGTTCCAAGAAACTTCAATCAACATTGATAGAAATGTGCAATCTAAAGAAGAAATCAAAAATCTAAATAATGCAATCAACGCTTACCTGATTTTAATCTCTTCCAAATGGCATTTAACCCCTGCATTGCATGCTACTGAATGGTTGGTTCGTAGATTTCAAATTCATATACACAATACCGAGATCTTACTATTATCTACGCTGAATTACTATCAATCTCCAATATTCAAAAGAATATTGAACATCGTCAAACTTCCTCCACTTTTCCAACCATTAACGAACTTTGTTAAGAATGACAGCTTGCCAACCAACATGACAATCATAAAGATGTTCAACGATTTCGATTTTTTGAAGCTATACGCGCATTTTTTGACCAAATGTAGTAAACAAAAGAGTACGTACACAAATCAAATGCTATTCATTACCTGCTGCTTAATAAATTTGATTGCATTCAATTCTAATAATGATGCCAAGTTAGAATCACTTGTCCCTGTTTTGCTAGAATTGTCAGCCAAATTGCTAGCTTCTGGCTTTACAGATTGCGCAATTGCTGCACACACTATTCTCGCAGTGTTTGCATCGGCATTCTCATTGAAGAAAGAAATAGTTACTGCTGCTGTTGAAACGATCTTGGCTAACTTGTCAGATGAAAAAGCAAAAAAATCAGCATTTTGGACTATCATCAAAATATCTCAAACATTGAAAGGAAAGCACAATGTTGACCACTTGCCAGCAAACATTTACAGACTATTTGAAAAGAATTTTTCGTTCGAAACTTTTATACAATATTTGGAAGAGGATAGAACCATAAAATCCGACAAATTTGTGACTTCTTTTGTTAGAGCAGCCATTAGATATGACCAGCCAAAACTTCAAAGCCTAGCGAACTTGCTTGAAAATCATTCACTAGAAAAATACGAAATTAGACTTATTATTACAGATTTAATTCATTTATCGGAGATTATTGATGACAAATCCAAACTAATTGAGTTATTTGAATATTTAGTGAAAAGAGATGAGGGACTGGTTTTATCTTGTCTGTCATCATTAAATTTGACAAGTGAGATTTTTGAGATACGTTTGACAACATCACTGTTTTCCAAATCCACGGAAGATGGAGAAATGAAGTTAGTTAAGTCGCTTACTTCTCATAAAAGCAATAGTATCAACAGAGACTCTGAAACGAAACCATTCAAGGAATTTTTGGAGAAGAATGCAGAGAGCATTGTAACTACAAATTCATCTATGATTGCGGAAGACGATGAAAAGTTCAACAATTTGTTAAGTTTATTCACAGAAGCAATTGGAAATTCATATCAAGCTGGTCTTTTCTTGTCATCTTTCATAACTACATTAGAGGCTAAATTAACCTTTTTACTAAGAATTATTGTCTCTCCATCAGCTCCGATTGCCCTCAGATTATTAGCAATGAACAATATTTCAAAAATTATTCAGAGCATTGACAAGGATTTGAATCTATTTACATTGATACCATTTTTATTAGTCGCACAAACGGGATCATCTAAAAATCTGAAATTGAGTGTTAAAAAAATCATTTCCCAAATTTCAGCTCGTCCATCAACGAAGCATTATTTCATGAGTGATAAATTATATGGAAAGAATGCAAACATTTCTCTTCCAAGTCCAGAAGATGGTGAGAAGTGGATCCAAAACTTTTTGGAGAACTATATTGTTGAAAATGTGGATCTATCCACTGTTTTCATACCTAAGAAGCAAGAAAAGGTGTTTTTGCTATTCTGGTCCCAACAGATTCTAGACATTCCCATTCCTTATCCAAAGTACACACTATTGAATTTCTTGGAACAATACTTCCCGAATCTAGCATCATATTCCATGATATTTGAAGGTTTCATTTCTACCTATTTGGAGAATAGGGAACATTGGCTCCTGAGCTGTGCACTAAATAAGACAAATGTCAATGCTTTCGAGGCTGCTATAATTAACCTTATTTCACCAAAGGAGAAACTTCAATTTTTCATGGATTTCATCATTAACATCCTTAAATCAGATTATGAGGAGTTAATTGATATCTTAATCAAGAAATTAGTTATCATATTCCCTACATTTAAAGCAAGTTTTCAACTAAAAATCATTCAATGTATCTTGGAATCGGTTACCTCGGACGAGCAAATTTACGACTCTTTGGGAGCGCTGCAATCTTTGAGAATTGATGCGAACACTTTTGTATCAATTTTCAAAAACAATTCTATAAACTCTGAAAATAACTCCGATGCATTCCCAAAAAGAAGAAGAAGAAGATCATCTACTAATAAAGCGGCATTGCAGTCAGCTGAAGTTTCTCAAATAGCAGAGCAACATTTGAAAAAAATTACTATTATGTTAGAAACTTTGGAAAAACAAAAAAATATTGGAACCGAGGAGCTACTCAAGTCCCTGTTGTTCACATTATCCGATTTTGAAACTCTTGATCAAGATGGTGGTCTTCCAGTTTTATACGCGGAAGAACTTCTTGCATCTTGTATGTTGAATACCATTCGTTCTTTGAAAGAACAAGGGGTGACACAACTGAATAGCGTAAGAGCAGATATCATTGTTTCAGCTATTAGAACATCTTCATCACCACAAGTTCAAAATAAGCTTTTATTAGTGATAGGCGAATTAGCTTCTTTGAGTTCAGAAATGATTCTACATTCAGTTATGCCAATTTTTACTTTCATGGGAGCTCATAGTGTCAGAAAAGACGATGAATTCACCGCCCAAGTTGTTGAAAAGACCATTGTTACTATCATCCCTGCACTTTTGGAAGCAAATACCGAAAATACTATAGATGAGATTGAATTCCTTGTTATTAGTTTTACAACAGCGCTTCAACATATACCTAAACATAGAAGGCTAAGGTTGTTCACAACTTTGATTCGTGCTTTGGGTCCAGAGAAATCTTTAGGACCCTTACTGTTTTTGGTATCACAACAATATTCAGCACTTGTTAACAATTTCAAAATTAGCGAAAGTAGATCACTAATAGAGTTCATCAAGTCCATTTTGTCACAATTTACAGTCGAGGGCCAAATTCATGGATTCAAGCATTACTTGGCGATTTTTGATCAGTTACTAGATGCAAACAAGAATCCAGAGAAGAAAGTTACTCTCGAAACTCAAGCCCTTTATTCCAATAGAATCTTGAATTTCTCACAAATTGAATTTTATCAACTATTAACTAATTGTTACGAATTTTTGAACAAAATTATCATTGACAGTGATAATGACTATTTTGACAGTAACAGGTGCTTCAAAATCAGACTGTATTCTGTCCTTCTTGATCCTGAAATTCCATCCGATCAAAAACTAAATATTGAGAAGTCATTTGGGGAAGTATTAGAAACAGTTTTATTCTTAGTCAACTCATGTCCACAGGTATTCATGTTTGAAGAGGAGGCTTCCAATGATCAGAAAAAGGTTTCAAGTTCCATTTCTGATAGTTTGTCTGAAATTAAGACATCCTTAATTACGGTTCTACAAAATTTATTGAGTGTCTTACCGATGAACGTATTCTTATCTACTACCATCCCATTACTAGAAAACTCAACTAATGAAGACATCCGTTATCAAGTTGCCTCCATCATTGGTGAAAAGTTCAATCTCGAAACAGTTGAGGATCATCAAATAACCTCTCATATGGTGAATAAGATACTGGAAAGAATTCCTAAGGAAAGTGAGCATACAAAGGTTTCTCAAGTTCTATTAAACACACTATCAGTGCTGGTTAATAAATATGGTTCTCATTTGGAATCTTCTTTGTTAATGAATGTAGTGAATGTTTCTACAGAAATAATCAAGGATGACGTCAGAGAACTGCAAATATCTGCCTTAGCTGTGGTTACAAATGCAGTTGGTTTATTGGGTGTCAAGTTCATATCGTTTTATCCTACCCTTGTTCCTACAACAATCAAATTGTTTTCAGCATCTAAGGATACATCTGATAATTTGACTCCACAATTACAATTATCGATATTATTGTTCTTCACTGCAATGATCAAAAGTATTCCAAGTTTCTTGACCTCCAATTTGTCAGACCTCTTGAGAATTGTGTTTTTTGCAAACAGTATCGAAATTTCAACTAGACTTTCTGTTATTCAACTGATCAGTGAGAAGTTAGACTTGAAAGCTATTTTGAAGGTCATGCTAACTTTATGGGAATCCAGTGTGAATAAATCCGAGGATCCAACCCCCGTTTCATTGTTCTTGAGCTTACTGGAAGCCACCATCGAAAAGATAGATAAAAAATCGGCTACCTCCCAGTCTCCAACATTCTTCAAGTTATTGATTTGTCTTTTTGAGTATAGATCTTACTCCTCCTTTGACAAAAACACCATTAGCAGAATTGAGGCCTCTGCTCACACGGTGGCCAACGCATATGTCTTGAAGATGAATGATAAGGTGTTCAGGCCACTATTTGTTATTCTCGTAAAGTGGGCGTTCGATGGTGAAGGTGTTAGGTGTGACTCCATTGATGAGAAGGAAAGACTAGTTGCGTTCTTCAAGTTCTTCAACAAGCTGCAAGAGAACCTGAGAGGCATCATCACGTCTTATTTCACCTATCTGATCGAACCCACTGATTTACTGCTCAAAAGGTTTATCAAGAAGGACATCGAGGATATCAACCTGCGCCGTCTGGTCTTGAACTCTCTAACTTCCTCCTTCAAGTACGACAGGGATGAGTACTGGCAATCGTCTTCCAGGTTTGAGTTGATTTGCCCAAGCCTAGTGAAGCAATTGAGCAACATTGAGCCCGCTATTGGGAAGTACCTCGTCAAGGCTATTGGGTCCTTGGCCTCCAACAACAGCTCTGTAGACGAACACAACCAGGTCATGAATAAACTCCTAGTGGAACACATGAAGGCTACGTGCTCCTCCAACGAGAAGCTGTGGGCTGTCAAGACCGTCAAACTTATCTACTCCAAGGTGGGCGAGAACTGGCTCGTGCTCCTACCACAGATGGTTCCTATCATTGCCGAGCTACTTGAAGATGATGACGAGGCAGTGGAAACAGAGGTCAGAGGCGGCCTTGTCAGAGTCATGGAAAATGTTCTGGGCGAGCCCTTCGACAGATACCTTGACTAGGTGTCCTACTCCCCCCCCTTGCATTGCAAGCATACAAATGAGAAAGGCAAGCAAACAACATTACAGATCTGGCTTTCTCATCATTGTATGTCCTTATCGTTTTCTTCTTTTTACTGTACTTTCTTTTGACTTTTTGTTACATTATATACGTAGAATTTAAATACATAGTATTTTGTCTCATTTCACCCGATAGACCGCTGGGCACGAAACAGCTACTGCTCCGGCTTCCACCGGTTGTAAAGCCTCTTCTCGAACTTGCACAGCACGCTGTCGCTCACCCGCACACCGTCCTGCACCCACACGCCGTACGCGCCCATCAGGTTCGCCATAAGCACGTCCGTGAACAGCCGGTCCCCGATAACAGCTATCTCGCCAGGACCCGCCACCAGCCCCCGTGACGTGAAATATTCGACTATCTCATCCCTGCAGCCGGGCTTCTTCAGCGCGTGGCGCAGCACGGCAGCACCCGTGTTCCGCTCCAGCCGCGCGGCCTGTGCATAGCCCTTGTCGTCCGAAGACCCCGCGCTGTTGCTCACTATCAGCACTCGGTCCGGGTAGCACCGCTTCAGCTCCTCCCACTTCTCCGCGTACGCAGGCCACACTTTGTCGTCGTCCTGCAGCGAGATACAGTTGTCCTTGTCGACGACAACGGCCTTGACATCCGGGTGGATCGGCACGGGCAGCTGGCTGAAGTTGCCGATGCGCAGCATCGGCATGCACAGATTGTGGTTGTACAGCACCCGCACTGCATTGAAGGTCGCATTGAGATTCATCCTCGTCTTGGTTCCTGTATCTCCACAGCTCCCACTCCCAGTAACGTCAATTAGCTCCCGCTATCTCCTGTTACAGAGAGATAGATATACGCTGTGTGCGCCCAATTCCTGATTTGCCGGAGCCGAAGGCGTCCCTCCCCTCAACCTCCTCACGTCACAGCTGTGTCTACGGTCTCCCCCGCCCCCCCCAATGCCTGTTTTT